>JBBPRR010000232.1:0-31461 GCA_038093115.1 Hortiboletus flavorubellus
GCTGGGCATTGGAGGGGGGGGGGGGTCGTCACGGGCGCACACATCGCGTGTGTGCCGTGCTGGGCGACGGGGGGCGCGTTAGAAGTTGGATCGTCGCACCCATTGGGATGGGAATGGCGGCAGGTGCACCGTCGCCTGGATACTAGAAGTTGGGATTGTAGGGAAGGGATTTTTCGCGCGTGCGGTCGTCGCGTCCATGCAGTGCCGAGCAACGGGCAGTGCGTTGGGCTGTGGTGCCTATTGGGATGGGAAGGGGGGCGGTCGGGCGTTGCGGTGAGTGGAGGGGCCTCACTCTGTTGGGAAGCCCGCGCTGGCACCGCTGGTGCGCATGTCGCGTGCATGCTGTGCTAAACGACGAGAGGCGCAGGCGTTTGGGCGTCATGCCGATTGGAATGGCACGAAGAAGGGGTGGGCGTCGCAGTGCGGACGTCGTGTGCGGCGTGGCTGTTGCGTCGCGAATGGCACTCTGTCACCGCGCTGGGCCACCATTGGGATGGGAAGGACAATTTTGCGCCCGTGTGCGGAATTTTTGCCATCAAAAAAGGGAGACCGTGTCTTCGACTCTGACGCGTACATGCTATGGAGGATGCGAGCGGGCATGGTGCTCATGAACTGTATAGTATTAGGTAACTTTATTCTCACGGGCGAGTTATTCCCACGAGTTCACTTTGCAGACAGCGGAACGGTTCTGAGAACCCTCCCCCACTTACGTGGGAGTCGGGGATATCTCTGACAACAATATCCAGGTGCCTCGTACAGAAACCCATGTGATGCAGCCATTGTCATGGAACGCTCTCGCAAAATTTTCCTCGAGATCTCGTCTGCTTCGCACAAGGTCATCATCGCTGCCAACAAGTATGCCGATCACAAGGGGTTGTCTGGCGTGCAGCGCTCCCATTTCCAGCTGGAAGCCGATATGCGGAGAATATCTATTACTTGCGATATGCTTGCAAGTATTCTGGCCAGATTGACCCTTCTGGACGACCCTGCACTCGACGTCAGACTACAAGATTGGCTCAGCGGCGATGAACCACGAGTGTGCCTAGACACGTTGAATAGGATGGAGAGGCTCCTCCGGAAGGACGCGTCCTCGTGGAAGATCATCTTTCGAGGAAGACGAGGGACAACTGTACCCACGCAAGACAAGATCAAGGAAGCTGTTGATCTCTTCGGTTCATTCAAAGGATGTTTTCATTTCTTGTTTACGACAGAGACCTGGTGAGTCTCCTCGGCGCTTGGGTGGCCTGTGCATGATAATAGTGTCACTCAGGGACAACGAGGGGATTGCTCGACATCAGAAGGATGCACCCCGATCTCAGGAGCACATGCCGGAGGGATCTGACTCTCTCGACCAAAATTTACCGGTTGCCGTTCTTACCAATATTGAGTGAGCGTCGTGATACCACCATGGACTATCCTTGAATCAATGTCCAGCACTACCGTGGCAGACACAGCTATTTACGAGCGCCAGCACGCAGTCACACAGAAGGAACAAGCGAAGATGGCCGATATACGACGGAAGCAGGAAGAAGATGGTAAATCACTCTTCATTGGACCTCACTCGCGCGTGGTTGGACTGATCATTCTGGCGTCTTCCAGCGCAAAACCTTGAAGAGATATTGGGGTGGCTCGACGGATGGAAGTGCGCCGAAAAGCAGGACGTTACCTTACTGCTTCGCCAGCCAGATACATGCAAGTGGCTGTTTGACACAACCCAATATAAGATGTGGAGGGATGACAAGTGTTCGTGCTTATTGTTGTGTGGGAAACGTAAGCCTGAGTCCTCTGTGGTCCTATGGGGTCGTTCTTTACTGACATCACCACGATCGCAGCTGGGGCTGGCAAATCTGTATTGGCGTATGTTAACGCTTTTTATATTCCGGTGATGTTAACTCTACTCGTAGGTCCTCTGTCATCGACTCCCTCGAGAGGATCCGACGGGAGGGTGAAATCCTTACCTTTTTTTATTGTGACTTTCGAAACGAGCGTTCCACGAGTGCTTCGGAAGTATTGCGCTCTATACTCTCCCAGTTGCTGCATCAACTTCATAAGAGTGCTGTTGATCCCGGAAGCTTGATCAGTGACCTTGTCAACGCGAAAAAAAGGGGAGGTGCCACACGGAACAACATCAAGGAACTCGCTGACTTCGTATCTCGCACTGCAAAACTGTTTGTGAAGAAGCCCTTGGTAGTCGTGGACGCCCTCGATGAATGTAAAGACGTCGGGACACTCCTTGAAGGCCTCAACGTGCTCAAGGGATATGCACAGCTTTTCATGACCAGCCGGCCACTCCTAGCTATCAAGGATGGTCTCTCCGGTGTTTCATTTGTTTCGATTGATGACATGGCGGAGAAGTCACTGGCAGACATCGCGTTGCATGTTACCCGGGAACTTGACGCATGCCGAAGGTTGAGACTCCTTGGTTCTGAAATCAAGATGGAGATCCACTCTGTCCTGTGTCATAAAGCGGACGGAATGTAAGAGAATGTGTCCTCTGAATTTGCGTAAAGACTGACTACATGCATCTATAAGGTTTCGTTGGGTCCAATGCTCAATCGACACGCTCTCCCGATGTGTAACTCTGAAAGAAATCCAAAACGCCCTCTATGACCTCCCTGAAGGACTTGACGAAACGTATGAACGAATTCTCCTCGCGATTGATAATGGGACTCGGGAGGGACAACTGGCTCTACGGGCTCTAGTCTGGCTTGTCACAGCGCTTCGACCTTTGCATATAGACGAACTCATAGAGGGACTTTCGACTGACCTTCAGAAGCGGACATTAGATTCCAGCGTGGGACCGGTGCACAGGGATGCCTTATTGGATGCGTGCGGGAGCCTGGTCACTTACAATGAAAAGACAAGCACCATTATTCTGTCCCACTTCAGCGTGAAGGTGAGCTCCAAGCACTGATCCGTGCATCGCCTGGGTCTCTGAGAGTATTTCTGCGTAGGAGTACCTCATGAGCGAATTCGCTCGCACCACACTACCACGACACCACATCAATTGGGAACGTGCACACTTGCAGCTAGCCCGGTCGTGCATGTGCTATATCTCTATTTTCCTCAAGTGTCCCTGGGGACCCGACTACTCCAGCAGCAGTGGCGCCTCCTCTGATCACAAAGTCTACCACATGTCGCATCGACTTCTCGACTACGTGCTCGAAGATGCTCTCGATCATTTCCGATACATTGGGTCACAAATTAAGTCAATTCTGCACGAGATAAAAGTACTTGCAGAGGACATCGAACGAAATTCCCGGGTATGGAATAATATATGCCTCGGCGCTATACGGATTGCAGATTTCACCAACCCAAGCTGGCCAGTGTCTGGCCATGATCTCCCGCTTTATATTCTTGTTTCTTTCGCTCCAGATTCGCTCCTGCGTGAATACCTTCCTCGTCCTGTTATCAAACCCAAGAAGGGCATCAATCCGTTGGTATACGCCGCGTATTTTAACAAGTTCGAACAAGCTCAGACGTTGCTGGCACGAGGCGCAAGGTTGAATTGTAGAGGCCTGGAGATCGATGGCTCTTTCCAGGCCTTGCCCATCGAGGTCGCCCTGCGTAATGGTCATCATTCCATGGTCGCTTTCTTTGTAGCAGAAGGGAGCATTGTCTCTCAGCAGATTTTCAACCACTTACTTGGGCCCAACTATGGGGGTATCCCATCTTCCGTCAAGAGGACACTGTTACAAACCGATGAATTTGTGGAGGCTGTCAATGACTCGGATGACCCAGGACTACAATCGTTTGATTGTTTCAAGGGTCTCTTGATTGAGAGTAGTCATGGGCAAGATCTCATCTTCATGGTACAGAGATTGATCCAGGTTAGCCGTGATTTTTTCAGAAGTGACCCGTGTGGTAATGGATGACTCAGGTGCACTTTTCAGTCCCACACAATTTTGCCACGTTTTTCCACACCGCAGTGGAGCATTTCTGTGAAGACGATGCTTTGGAGACGGTGAAACTCCTGGTCGCCTATGGTTACGATCCTCTTGAAGCAAACTCAACCAGGGAACCGCCCCTTTACACCGCTGTCAAACGAGTTCGCATTTCCATCGCACAATATCTTATTTCCCTTGGTATCCAGGTCCCCCGTGACATGCTGCTTATTGCATTGAAGTTTGATATATGGAACTGGGAGCCAGCCGCTGATACTCCGACCAACGCTAAAGCACTAATGGCACGCCTTCTGGTTGAGAATGGAGCTAACGTTCATGTGCGCACTGAGGCCGGTGACTCCATGCTTCACGTCGCATTACAGTCCTTGTATGAAGACGACGCTTGCGAGGTTACAGAGGTTCTGGTCAGTTATGGCTGTGATCCGCTGGAACCCAACTCTTCTGGAAAGTTCCCCCTCGATATCGCTATAGAACGGGCTCACATTTCCGTTGCACGATATCTTCTTTCTCTTGGCGTTCCTCTTCCATCCGATATACTTGTCACACTGAATTCGCGTGGTATCTGGAGGACAGCACGGATAGTTTGCTTCTTAGTCGACAATGGAGCTGATGTCCATGCGTGCACTGAGACTGGAGATTCGGTGTTCCACGTCGCGTTGAATTACTTTCAACACGAAGACGAAGCTTTGGAGCTTGCAAAACTTCTGGTCGGTTATGACTGCGACCCCCTCGGAGCCAACCATTCCGGAAAAACACCCCTTCACATCGCTGTCGAGCAGGCTCAAATCTCCGTTGTGCAAATTATTTTTTCTCTTGACATCTCTCCCCCACCTGACCTGCTACTCGTCGCGTTGAATTCGCAGGAGTCGGTCACTGGAACTAAGATGACAATGGTCCACTTCTTGATCCGCAGTGGAGCTGATGTCACCTACGTGCACGCCGAGACTGGAGACTCTGCTTTCCACATCGCCTTAGTCACGGCGTCATTTAGTGAGGACGATGCTTTCGACGTCGCACAACTCCTGATCAGTTATGGGTGTGATCCCCTCAGCACCAATTTTTCTGGAAAGACACCGCTTCAGGTCGCTATCGAACAGGCCCACCTCTCTGTTGCGCAGTACCTTCTTTCTCTCGACATCCCCCTCCCACCCAACATACTTGTTATGTTAAGCCCACATGGTCGGTGGAAGACAGTACGGATGATTTGTTTCTTGATCCAGAACGGGGCTAATGTCCATGCGCGTAATCAAGCTGGGGATTCTGTGCTCCATGTGGTGTTGGAGTCACTCGATGATCTGGAAGATTCTGAGGAAGTTGTGGAACTCCTGGTCGCTTATGGCTGTGATCCTCTTGGAGCCAATTCTAGTGGAAAAACACCCCTTGGCATCGCAGTCGAGCGCAGGCTTTACCTTGTTCAAATTTTTCTCCGTTTCCTTGGCGCTCGCGATGAATTCTTGTGACACGAGTACGAACTTCACGATTTGGATGTTGACTGTGAGTAGATCCATATCTGTGCTTTTCTTGTTGTTTTACTTGCATCTTAGCTTTGGCCATCGATCAAGAATGAGCTGGAAGATCAGCGCTCGGAAATTATGGACGATAGCTGTTTGCATGTCCGACGCTCAATACTGCAATATTCAACCTTTGGTAAAATGTCGAATTAGCATCAGTAGGAATCTCTTTCCCGATCACGTCGTACCTGTTGCGCACAACTTGAAGGCGGTGATTTAGACTTATAAATGCCTGGTCCAATTCGCAGGGGAGAATGTCCCACCGAACACTTGGAGCAGAAATCACGGCTATATAGTGACCGCTGACTGCTGGGGTTAAAATAGGATGGGAAATACATTAAAAATCTGATAGCATTTCTTTTATCCCTAGCCAATAGTCCCCGTCTGTCCGCTTGCTGATTTCACCCTTGGTTAGCCAGGCAAAGTCTTGGTATCGATCTGGGTCGGGGCGAACTTGTCCTGCAAGAATATGGGCTTTGTAAAAGAAGACGACGTCCTGCAGAGCATTCAGTGTATGCGTTTCGACAGCGGGGGTAGCACTCACGTCCCGAATATTTTGTTTGGGAGGGTGGTAGACACCTATCGGGTTTCGGCTCACTATCCAGGTGTCCATATGTCGTCCACATTCTGCGTCGAGTCTTCGGTGTGCAGCCTAGGAATCTCATCCGAACGAGTCCAACCGACAATGCTCTATAGCACTCACCACATGCAAAAATTCGCCCATTTGAACATTTCCTTGTGGAAACCGCCACACATCCTTTCCGTTCTCCTGCGTCTTGAGCAAGAGATACAGGTTGCGCTGACCTCTCCTGTTGAGGTTTTTGAGATCGCCCGTTTCGTCCGCCTTGTGAACGCGTGGCATGGACTCGTCGACCTCGTCCTTCATGGCAATTTCCATGAGCTCGGTCGCCTCGTTCCGTTCCTCGGAGGGGTCCAAGCCAAACGGCGCGCCGAATGCCCTGCGCTCGCGTCTTCTCTCCTCGATGCTGAACCGCGTCTCGAGGGGCGAGCCCTGCTTGAAATAGAACTCGGTTGGGAAGGGGTTGCGCAAAGCGCGGTGTATGCGGGCTTGGTAGGCATAAAAGGCCTTTTCAAAGGGGGTTGGAGTGCGGGTGAGGAGCGGGGACCTGTTGAGGATGATGGCGGTGTGCAAGCCCGGACGCGGTGTCGCCTCTGTTGCAAATGTGCGCCTGCAAAGCTGACGAGCGAACATGTCCTGCTCAAAAGTGACCCGAGGACCGTGAGAACATTGGACCTTATGACGGTGAGCGCGGTCGTTGTAACGTTGAAGTCGCCATGTCCGTCTCGCTCGTGTCCAATGCCTACCTCGACGAGAACTCGGCAAAGATCAGGTCAAAACCTGTCCCTTGGGAGGTGCGCGCGTCCTTGCCTAGCGCTTCACCGCTCACCTGTCGAGCAGGGATACCAGCGCGCCGAACTCGTCACCTCGGAGGAACTTGCCCTCATCAAAAAGGTAGACAGGCAGCCCAGGACAAAGACGGAGTCCATCCTCGTTTCCGACGGCCAGATCTACGCGCTCCTTTATCTCCGCCTGCTCAAGAAGCTTCAGAGGGTAGATACCATGCAGTGTCTCCTCGTCTTGATCGCGGATGCGCTTTTGGGTGTGTTGCGCGTGCTTGGTCTGTGATTGCAGCAGACTAACGACACGAGTGGATAGATCACGATGAACGGATCCCGCTCTTCACGAGGGCTGCGCAGTCAGACCCCGATCTGCCTTACTTGCCGCTCCTAAGGTAGCTCCTGCTCTTCTTCACGCCACGCAGAGACCTCCATGTGATGTCTAGGACCCTAGAGGCCCAAGATGAATTTGTGCAGCTCAAGTCTGCGCAGATCCTAACCATACTCCTCAGCTTCGAGTCCACACCACTCCAGCACCAACAGCTCCAACCCTTCTTGAGGGTCCTCGCATCCCTCGTTCAGGGCCCACCATCAAACAAGCGCGACGTTGCCGTGCAATGCCTCGAGGCCTTGTTGGCCCGTCCAGACTGCCGCAGAGCAGTCTGGGCCATTCCCGGTATCATTGCTGGGCATGTCCCGCTTTTGTGTTTTATCCCTCAGGGCCTGATCTTTGTCGCACAGGTTGGTAGAAATCCTTCGTCATAAACCCACCCCTCAGATGAGCTATCAAGTCGTATTCTGCCTGTGGCTCTTGACCTTTCAACAAGATGTCGCTGCCCAGATCAACAAGTGGGTCACCCGTTCCTCTACAATAATAGTGATAGCCGAGTGCTGTCCACAGGAAATTCAACATCATACCCCTACTGATTTCCGTTGCCCAGGCGGCAGCTAAAGAGAAGGTCATCCGCGTGATCGTCGCCACGTTCCGGGTATGTCTCATTCTTTCTACTTGCATTGGTCGCTCATGCTCCCCCCGCTAGAATCTGATAACGAAAGCTCCTTCTGCCAATCTGGCAGCCATGCTCGTCGCGCACTTACTCCCGTTCTCAAAGAGCCTTTCCACGCGTAAATTTTCCGACGAGGACATTCTTGAAGACGTCCAGTTTGTCCGGGACGAGCTAGAACGCAATTTTGAGAGCTTGACGTGAGTGACGCGATGAAACACGGTCGTCTGGTTTGCTAATGTCGGATCAAGGACTTATGATGAGTATGTCTCTGAGCTGGCGTCTGGTAATCTATCCTGGACGCCTGTGCACGAATCGGACGACTTTTGGCGGGAAAATGCGTCCAAACTGAACGAGAAAGACTATGAACAGCTCAAGTTGGTGCCGCTCCACATGTTTGTGCCTGACTGGCCATTGAACTGCCTTCTCCTTAGGATCCTTGTCCGCTTGTTGAGTACGGAAGATCCACTCGTACTCGCTGTCGCAGTGCATGACCTCGGTCAGTATGTCAAACACTACGAACGCGGGAAGAAGTAAGTTGGGTATCCCTCCGGATCAGCCTCACCGGATCAATATTGCGTTTCTAGAGTCATCACAGACCTGGGTGCCAAAGCCCGAGCGATGGAACTCATGACACACCCGAATCCAGACGTGCGCTACCACGCGCTCGTCTCCGTCCAGCACCTCGTCAGTCACCCATGGATCACTGTATGACCGACGGATCCCACGTTTCCGCAGGATCACGGGTAGAATCGAGATGACGAGTAACGTAAGACAACGAAGCGATTTCGTAGAACAGATGACTATAATAGCGTGCGTCACGGCTGGATCCATACCTCTGCGATGATGTCCAGTTCCTTCAACGTGCGTGGTTCCTTGACAGAAGCAAATGTACTTGGTTCTATATCTACGTCTGAGAGGTGATCGCCGACGAGGATGAGTCGAATCCCGCCTACGCAGACGAAGCCGGTGCGAAGTGGTAGGAAGGTGAGTTCGAACATTTGGCTTGCTTCGACGAGGGACGAGTCGCCCGCCAGGACGTCCTGTTGAGTGAGGTCGATGGGGTCCAACGGGATTGCGGATGGACCGAGGAACAAGCACCCACGGAGTTGTGCATTCCTCGTTTCGTTCGGTGTCTCGAAATAGGGTGGCGGCAGCAATAACAATGGGTCGCCACCAGCGGCGACCACTCTTTGGGGCGACGATACGAGCACTGGTTCGCCCATTATATTGACCGGCGCCTGCGTTGGGGTTGCCGGGGTGGGTAAATGCGACGGAAGACGGGAGGGTATCGGACTGCCCGCCGGAGAGGTCTCTGACGCGCTCCGAGAGTGAGCGGAGACCCGCCGATGCGTGAGATGTTGCACGACAAAGCGAACCTGCCGACGCCGACCTCGCGGAATCGTAGCTGCGACGCTCAGTCTCAGTCCAAGCGTAAAGGGTTTTCCTACCCGGACCGGGTCTCCAGCACGCCGTACGACGACGAGGTCAACGTCCAGATCCGACAAGGGCTGTGTGATGATAAGCTGTTGTAGTTCTGTGCTTGAGGTTGGGGCCGAGACAGAAGGTGCTGGGGACAGAGGTTGCGGGATGGGGGCTGGTGTTCCGGGTTGCGGTCGGGGACGGAAGGGGGAGCTGGATCTCAACGTGCCCACGGGAGGCGAGCTGGGTCGGGATACTGGGAGCTGGGGAGAACGGGGTCGGGATGGGCTAGAAAGGGGCCCCTGTGGTGCGCGTTGGAGGTAGGGCGGGATAGCACTAGGGGGCTGCGATGGTATCGGTGGAAGCGACTGCTGTGGGCCGGGAATTCTGCGCGAGAGCATCTGTAAGCGTACGAAGACGTCCGCGAGCATCCGTGTAAGCGTGCACAAGCGATAGCGGGAATTGACAAACTCACCGAAGTCAACAGGCGCCCAGGTTCCCCGAATTTGGAGTGCCATGAGATATCGAGTCGGCCGAGGGGGATCACAGCCCCGGGTGGATGCGTCACCGGAAACGTCGGTACGCTGGTGGGGAAGAGGATGTATATATATTGTCGAACGGCCTGGGGCTGCATCAGCGCCATCGAACCGGAAAATAGTGGTTGCAGGGCCTGAGTGCCGTCCTCCAGCGAGGGGCCAAGGAGACGGTTCGCGTCCAACGCACGCCAGCCCTCTGCACATTCGAATTCCATCCGGTCGAAACACATGGTATCTTGCGTCATGTTTTGGATGTGGACCTCGAGGAACACTTTTTCACGTTCGAGCGGATGGAGGAGGGCAGAAGAGGATTTCGGGCCCTGGACCCTGGTCTTGACGGACAAAGGATTGGTAACCTGTCCCATCCGCCGTGAGATCCTAAGTACACACCCAGAAAAAAAAGGCAAAACCACACCGAAAACTTGTAAAATTTCCGAAAACTCTGCAAGCTCGGGTCATCCGAGCCCTCCACCGGGCCCGGTGCATAAGGATACCCAGGCGGAAGCCGATACGTGACCGTACACACCAGCACGTGTTGACCAAGCTCCTTCACCTCGTGATGCACGACGTCCTCGAGTCCGTCCCCCGCCGCGAGCGTACATCCCGCTCCACCAAGCTCGCACAAGAGTGACTTGGAGCTCGCAGTTTGCATCTCGAGGCGGACATGGACGCCATGGACTGCTGCGTGCGTTTCATTGTTGACGGAGAGGCAGCAAGAAAACGTTTCGCCGAGCTGGATAGCACCGAATGCGGCGGGGAGGGTGAGGAATTCGGAGACGTGTGTGAGGTCGCGCAGGGTCTTGGGGGGAGCGGGGAGCGGGGTCGTGCCTTGGAGCGAGAGGATCGATGCGGTGGAGTGAGCAGAGAGGGAGGAAGAACTGGAGTAGAAGGGTTCCCAAGCAGCCGCGAGTCCGGGCCGCTGTGAGCAACGATGTTTATCATTCGTGGTGAGTATGAGGACGGAAGCGATCACGCACAGATGCTCGCATCACCTTCAACGATAGGAGATGGCCTTGTCCATCAACACTCGCCATGGTGAAAATACCTTGTTGAATGGGTGGGTGGCTCTCGCAGAGCTGGCAAGGCTCGTTCCATGTGCTGGGCCTGTAATTGACTCCGCAGTCACCCACAACAGCCGCCAAATTCCACGAAATGTCTGTCAAGTGGTTGCAAGTCCTCTCCCCTCTGTGACATCCTTCAGATTTGCCAGGGCTGACGTGCTCGCAGGGTTTCGTTCGTCCCTGCCATGATTTTGGGTCTATGTACCGTTCGTGTGCTGGCGCTAGGTGCACCTTCGACCGACCCCACCTGCTTGAATCCACCCTTGGACAACTGCGATTTCTATGTCAACTGCCTCGAGTCCAGATACCAATGCGGTCCTTCCGGATACCCTCTCGGTTACGGCCAGCACTACTGTCAGAAATTCTCAAATGACCGCGGCTTGTTCAATACCCAAGGACGACAATGGATGACCGACACCATGCACTGTCTTCAACTCGCGCTCGTTGGAGATGCCGTCAACAGCACGCCCCCTGCGTCGGATTGTCAAGCACTGAAAGACAGGGCGTTTGCTTCGCATTCGGGGTGTTACGCCCGCAACGGTCTTTGTACGTTGGGCGTACATGATTGGGCGGCAGTACTGGAGATCGTGGGTGTCACGACGTTGTTTTCGAGTTGGGATGCGTTCAAGGCGACGATGGAGGCAGTGATGGATTGCGGGGCATTTTATGCATACGCGGTGACGAGGAAATTGTTCTAGCTTGCCCCACTCCGAACGTTAGTTCTGCCATGGAATGGATTGTAATAATCTGTATCCTTGAGTGTAGGCGTGTCGCAGTGGACTGATATGTAAAACTCGCAATTCTCAAAGTCAGTCTAAGGATGCAATGCTCTCTTTCTAGGTGCTACATACGTAGCACGTTGCAATATTAGAGCATGTTCGGGAACAACTTTTGTTGTTTGGATTTGTATAGTTTGGTCGCGAAAAGTGCGGCATCGTCCTCCGAAATTGTAACGGAGATCGAAATTTTGCAAACCTTCTTTGGCCCATATGATGATTCAATCTCACACTCATTCCTACTTCGAGCGCACCAACCAACATCGGGAGCTTGTCTATACTTCAATTAAATCTCTCATTGGTATCTTAGATCATACCCTCAACATTATGTCCCAAGGCCCCCCACCCAAGGCAAGGTGGAGTGATGCTTTAACAGATGCATTGGTGGATTATCTCGTGGAGCATCGCTCCAAACGTGGAGATGGTGCAAACTTCAAGAATACAACCTTCCAAGCTGCAGCAACATATCTAGGGCTGCTTTTGCAAGATGGTAAGCCCAAGGATGTGAAGAGTGTCAGATACAAATGAGGGCAGGTACGCTTGCCAATTGCCTGATCTTGATCAAGCCATGACAGAATTTGCAGCTAAAATCTTAGTATATGGCTATTTCTAACTGGCGCAAGAAATCTGGAGTCCATTGGGACAATATCAAAGGAGCCAGCATTGATTCCAAGAGTGCGAGTGATGTCTTTGAAGATTTCCTTCGCTCACACAGCATATGTTCCATTGATTAATCCGATAGACTTCAAGACGATCTAATCTCCCTTTCATAGAAATTTGTGTGTTTCTGAAATGCAGGCTGGCCATATCTCGAACGGATGGAGCAAATCTATCCAGCTGGTGGATCTACAGGTCTCGCTGTCTATCAGCGAAAAAATACCAACTGCAATGCCACTACACCCAGCACCCAGCCTACTGTAGAATACTCAGTAAGTCACTAAGTAAGACTAAAGGTAAATGGTCTGATGTAAGTACTGCTTATGTAAACAGTGATACCAAATATGGAATCCTAAATCCAACACTCCCCCTCAAACACAAGGGGCTAACTATTAGCTGTAAGTGTTTGTCCAAACAGAATAGAAGGTACGATCAAAAGAAATATACCAAAAGATTCAATAAATGACTTGTAGTGTAGTCTGTATTGATGTCCGTACACACCCAAGTTAAGATAATGTCTGGTGGACGCTAAAATAGGTTTATGTTGTGCAGACCTTGATGGAAGGTGTGAGGGAGGTTTTCCATCCTCTGTTTGTTGAGCAGGCTACCAAACATAGACAATGCATCAAGGTTCAGATGCACCCCTGTTCCCAATGTAATATATTCCTAGGTGGTTTCCCATATCATGTGCTAGGTATCAATGGCTCTTCATATATTAAACAATATATATAATATGAATCCAATACCTTGAATGACAAGAATATCATACTTTTTCAAATGTTTGAAGTATGTTGATTCAATCATGCTGAAACCACCCAAAAGATTGGTCTACTTATACAATGTCAATTGTCCACTCCACATTACATCCATGACATGGTCAGGTCTGTTCAGATGTGGAATAGGCAATGCCCTGAATGTATTGGCCACCTTAGTGTTGGCATCCAGCTGACATCCAGACTCCTTATATACTAAACAATATATACAATACCAATCCAGCCTTGTGAATGACATCAGCATCATACTTCTTTGAATGCTCATAGCATGCTGATTCAATGGTGTTGAAACCATCTAAAAAGTTGATTTACCTACACAAAGTTAGTTGTCACTCCATAGTTACATTCATGATGTAATCAGGTCTGTCCAAATATGGGACAGGCAATACCCCAAATGTATTAGTCATCTTAGTGCTGACATCCAGCTGACATCCAGGCTTGTCATATATTAAACAATACATACAATGTCAGTCCAACCTTGTAAATGACATCAGCATCATAATTCTTTGAATGCTCATAGCATGTTGATTGAATGTGTTGAAACCATCTAAGAGGTTGTCTTCCTTACACAAAGTCAGTTGTCCCCTTCACAGTTGTATCCATGATATAATCAAGTCTTTTCAAACAAGAGATAGGCAATGTCCTAAATACAAATAGAATGTGAGTGCAAATGAATAGCCCATACACACTGCAATATCTATAGTGCACTGTGCCAAATGTTTGCTACTTGATGGAATAGACATTTCCAAGGGATTCACTCAAGCAGCAGAAAGCCTGACCTCAGATAGCAACAAAACATTGGACTTACTAGACGAGGTATGCACCCGACACCATCAAAAGCCTGTTGCTTTTCTTATCCTCAGGTTGGTGGATTTTTGGTATCATCATGCTCATCAGTAACCTGTCATATAGGCTTCATTTCATACAACTTTGGACTAGTATACAAATCGACCGAACTCTATTAAAAAGTATATGCACAGCGTAACGAGGGATGGTGAAAGGGTTGGGCGTGCGAGCAACCGTACTTGCACGCTGGGCCATGGGATGTGTGATGCACCATAGTATGTGCGCTCTAATGTGGGTGTTCGGGATGTGCTAGGTGTATGTGTCGCAACAGAGGATAGCGGGAGGCTTGACTGGGATGGGTGTGCATGTACGTAGGAGTGTAAACATGCACTGAGTGCGCCCATATTGTAATGAGACCGGGCTGGGCAGATGGGTGTGGTGCGCGCACACCGTGCGCTGCAGGTGAGATGAATGACACACTGTGCTGAGGGTTCAGTCTCGAGGAGTGGTCAAGGACTTGGACTAACTTCTATTTTTATGGTTCGATGCACACATTGTGTGCGCTGGTCACGGAGGCGATGCGCTGGGTTGGCCGTCTGCGCTGGGTTGGCATGCGCTGCAGTGAGCATGCGGTCTCAGGGAACATTGGGGTGACATTTGTTATTTCCCTCCATGCGCATACAGACGGGGATGATTCATCTGAGGTGCATTCCCGGCGTGGGAGGGGCCTGGGATTAGGTGGCGATGGATACCGCTGCCCAGCCATGTCCCAATAGTCCGCGGCATACTTTTGATGATTCCAGTTGACATTCGAAGCGAGATGTTTGTGAGAGTCGACACAGATGGCGACAAGGGCGGAAGACCCAATGCTGGTATACATGGTGTCAGATATGAAGTGCTCTCTCTTCCCGATTGGATGTCAGTCGACTGCCATTGTCAAAATCGGCTAAATGGAACGATTTACAGTCTTCATATTTGTCACTGTAGAGATCTCCACATTGGAACAAAGAGGCGTTGGCCACGGGTGGGACGTGTGCCTGGAAAGGCGCTTGGTTGTTGGATCCGCGTAGTCGTCTTGGGGTGGGGGGGTGGCATGCCCAATTGTTGCGATGGTGCAAGAGAGTGGCTGCTGGGCTCGTAGAACGTCTCGTGTCCATACATTGATGTAGCCCATACTTCGGCATAGTCTTCCTTGTATGGGTGACCAGGAGGAACCCAGAAACCGATCGAGTAGTTGGATTCCTTGTCCCACAGCTCATTCTCATAGTTGTTCTTGAGAGCAGTCACACGAGGATCATATTTGCCTGCATCCTTATCGAGCCCTCCACGTTAGCATCAATCCAACCACAAAGTACAAGCCCAATGTACACGCGTGATTGTCTTCTTTCCAGACTCCCTGAGCATGACACACATCACACCCCACGAGAAGTCACCCATGCGCCAGAAGGAATAGATCGGAAGCATGAACGAAAAGATGGGAATGGTGAGAATGTAAAGCACCATCCATCTGATCATGTCTCACTTGCAGCGAAGGATGAACACAAGAGCTTGAAGACCATACATGGTACCAATTATGAGTACTTTCCTCGCGGACGGAACAATCAAGTAAATGATCTACACGACAAGACACATAAGCAACGCATAATAGACCGACACAACACTCACATAAGCCATGGTGATGGGCTGAATCAACATCAACACCAAATCCATCAAGACGATAAATCTCATCAGGAAACAGCAGAAACCACAAAGGTGATCCAAGAACATTGATTCTCCCAAGTTGTGGACCGTTGAGTTGATCCAACGACGTTTTTGCGAAAGCAGCATCTTCCAGTCATCCGGTGCGACCTGAAATGCGTGGACATCCCTGATGGGTTGCGTCTTGTGCATCGGGAAGTGTTTCAGTAGGAGCGCCGTAAAGTAACAACCTTCTCCGAGGTGCAGCAGGTTCTTCATATGCAATGCAATTCTGAGAGTAATCAGAGGCTTGTGTAGTTGGCAGTGCGGAGCCGAAAAAGCGTGAAACAACTGGGCGAACAATGTGGTGCAAGATGAAGTACTCGTAGATCTGCATTATTGTGATGATGAACTGCTTGGAAGTGGAAAGCGTCATCTCACCACAGACACCAAGCACCTTCTTGTCATGAACCACGCTGCAAAAGACAACGAACATGAATTACTATAGAGGAGATATGGAGTGACATACGCAAGGATCAACCGGTTCAAAGGGAATGGATCCACCATAGTATCACCATTGATCGTGAACAGATACTCATAAAACATTGGGTTGACACGGATCACATTCTTGATCTTGTGATACATCTCCAACTCCAGCAGGTTCATAGGCGAATTGAAGTGGACCTGTCTGGCATATCGTATATGAGCCACTGCATGACTCGCTCCCACAAGCACAAACATACCCTATTCAAGAAGTGCATAATGTCCATCTGCGAGTCTCGTTTTCCTCGGTTGCCATCCACTCCAAGGATATCCAGCACGATATGGAGAGGAGGTCGGTTATTGCCAGAACCAACCATGTTACCATCACAGACGACAAGAATCAATTTACGCATCGTACTTGAGTTTGGCGAGCGAGTCGATGGTACGACGCAACGAAGTCTCCTTCCACGTAACAAGGGACCTGGCAAATCATGAACTTGTCGTGATCCTCTGGTGCACAGGGCAAGCCAAAGTTGACCGAGGCGATAAACACAAACATAATGATGCTGACCATCATGGCCGACAACACAAGAATGTATTGCAAGAATAAACAGTGGGCGAATTTTGGTTGTTCACCATCCCGATGAGGAATAGGTTTCGGAGGCATATCTGCGTGGCAAGCATCCCAGAATCAATGTCGAGGGAAACGTGTGCATAAGTTTGACATTTGCTCGTAGCCGTAAAAGGGATCCTGCCTACTCAAAGTGGACTGTGTTGACAGAGGTTCGACCGAGGTTACTGATGGAGGAATAAGTCACGGAAACATTAACTCGAAAGTGATTGACGGTGAACATGGGATCACGAGCAATTAATTTCCAGTAGTGTCTTTCAAGTCATGGCAAGGCGGCGACTTTCTGGCTTTCCTGCCGGTTTCACCACTACAATGAATGCAACATTTGTAAACGATTCTTGAAGTAAAAAAAATGGGACCACCATTAAATGAATGGGGTATTCGAATCCAATGTGCGGTCAGAGAGATGTCTGAGCTGATGATGCGGGGAGTAATTTGTAGCGTTTGAGCGGTGCTGGTTTTGTGAAAACAACCCACTTCAGAAGCGATGCTCGGCCTGGCACGCCCGAAGAAAGTTGCTTGGTGATAATACAACTTTGGCAAGGTGAAAAAGGGAGTGGTCGTGTGAGTATGAAGTTGACGACAAAGGATCACATGACTTGAGAGCAAAACTGAAACCAAATGATTGACACGTGTCAGGGATACACGATGGACAGTATGCATCAAGTGCACAATAGGAAGGTACTACTAATGAGGGGATATTGTCGAGATGAGGATGAGCAGAATGCAAATGAACGTATTGACAACAGTGATTAGAGAACGAGCACTACAAATGACTAGAGCCAAACCAGTTCTTGGTGGAGAGCGCGCTGCCAATCAGAAATACCATGACCGTCCGATGCTCGAATGCTGAAAGTCTTATCAGATGCAGGGTACATCTCCAGGTCCGATTGAAGTGCCTGTGTGAAGTACCTGTAAAAGACACAATTAGGAGTAGTTGAGCATCTGTACAGCGACTTACATTTCCCACATCTTTTTATGAACCTTCGATGGCTTTCCTTCAAGTTCTGCACACATCTCATCCAACAATGCATCAATGAACTCCCAGAATTGATTGTCAGTCCAGGATCGCTCCTTCTCGCCATTCTTGCCCATAGCCTCATTGTTGTGGTTGCCATCAAAGAAACTATTGTCATCTTGTTCGGGCTCTGGTTCTTCCACTGAAGAATCTGACAAAGCCATTTTCTTCAGTGACTCGGCAACTAGTTTGTTGAATAGCTTCATGTTCTGGTGCTTCACAAAGGTCAGCAAGGACATAAATAACACCTTTTATGCTTACCAAAAATGCGAAGCGGGCCCATTGCCCAGTCGTTACATCAATAAAGTCCTTCTGAGCAAGGGATTTCGTGAGCTGTGAGATGTGCTGATGTTTGAAGATGCTACCTGCGATCTATATAACCGGCGTGATTAGGTTTGAGTCAGTCCTTGAATCTCCAAGTCAATACCTTGGATTTCATTTGGGACCGTTGTTTTGTGAGGACATCTTTGATTTGGCTATCGATGTAATCGGATAGTTCTGGATCCTCCAGAGCTCTGGCAGGGATCTTGAAGACGCCAGGATTTCTCTTGATAAAGCCCTGGTGTGAAAAATGGAATGGCGTCAGTAACATTTCTATTGACATCGACCTCTCGAGCACATACCCACAGGTGTTCCAAGAGCCCATCAAGATATTTTGACAGGTTGGGTGATAAAAGGCACATCTGTAGTCGATCTTTGAGTATTTCCTATGTGCGATGGATCAAACATCGGAGAATCCGAATAGTAACTGACATATTTTAAATTGCGGCGATCGAATGAAGGTCTGGGTGTCGTCTTTGACCCTTTCACGCTCCAACGCCAAAAGTGTTCCATGCAGCGTGATGAGCATTTGAGGCAGGTCGAGCTGTGTGCAGTAATAGTGTACATCGTCGTTTACAGGCTCAAACAAATAAAAGGCACCACTAACCTCGGCAAATTGGTCCAGTGCACTGTCGTCAAGCTGATTCTCCCGGCAGGTGTCAAGAGCATGGAGCTTCCTCTTCTTCAACTGGCGCTCAGCTTCAAGGTCATCAGAGGAAATTGAATGCTCCCGTCACCGAGGTTGAGCAAGAGGAAACCCAGGAGAGGTTGGAGGAGAGGTTGAGCTCCTTGGAAAATAGAGACTCTGTGAGCGAGCGGGGGACGGGGGACGTGGTGACCCTTGCTGCCTGTTGTGTCGAGCATGCTTGAGTCGAAATCGTGCAAGAAGACTCATTAACAAGCGAAAGGCTGGAAGGGCGAGGAAGAAGACTTACGGCTGGTGCTGTTAAAAGGACCATTGTTTTTGAGGATTTGTTGAACGCACACAACGGGGATTAAGTGTACTGATTGCATAAACGAATGACACGAATCAATTGTACATACAAGAAGCTCTATGATACTGCGATAGTATGTGCTAGAATAGCTGGACAGCATGCTTGGCTCGAGGGACGATGGACCAGCCTCATGCTACCGTGACACGGCTTGGGGCGAACTCCGGGCCCCATATGATATGGAGGGTCCGCTTTGCAGGGCATTGCTGTACATGATAGGGGGTCCATGTGGCTGGTGATTAAAATTTGAATGTGATGGCATATATGCCGCTTGACCGCTTGCTAAAGAGAATGAAGAAGAGGGGGGAATGTGTGAGTTAGAACCATTGGGATGTTGAAGTGGTGCTTCAGCTTTTCCCTTGCCTTTTCCTCATGCTCTTTTTGGAGGATTGAAGGCGGGGTGCTCAGCGGGCAATGTTCCGACGTCACATTTAGCTTTACTGTCAGCTGGCTCATCCGCTCCCTTCTTTGACCTAAGTAGGCGTGCAGCATGTAAACGTACTGACATGTGATCTGAAGTAATGGGTATATAAATCTGGTCATAAATTCCACATGGAACGGCAGTCCTAATCTAGGAATCATTGTGGAGCAATGAGGTGTTAACGATATATGAGTTGGTAGGCGCGTGATTGATGACGTCCTTGGTCTGGGACGTGATTAAGCGTTCTTGCTTCTTAGGTACAGCTGTGGTGGAATCGCAGTGGGAATTAACGCAGTCGTGCTGCACGTTGACTACACAGATAACGTTTTAATGTGTGACAGGTAATTTCAACACAAATCAGGATTCGGCTGGGAAACGGCTTACAAGAGGGGGAACAATGACGTTTTGTTCCTGCGCTGGGTATTTGATGCATGGGACTCGTAGCTGAGTATGTAACTCTGGAAGGAATTCCCAGACGGTGACGATGACATGGGAGATAAGACGCTGCTCGAACGGAACTAAAATCTCGTTGACTGTTCCGATATGGTATTGTCCGCCATACTTCACCATGACATGACTCCCCACCTTGGGTTTGTCTCCCTGTGCCGCCATAAACGACGTGGCCTTGTAGAACCTGTTTTCCCGTCCAACGACAGGTATGGTTGATCTGGGACATCTGGCAGCATCCGTTTCGTTCCAATTGATCGGGTACACGATCTCTGTGTTCCCATTCCTGCATGTTGGAATGTGCACCTTACCTTCGGAGGAGGGTAAGTGACCCCCTAAGAACCTAAATGATCGGAAAAATGAAACTAACCAACTTCTGGAGGCGCCAAGCTGGGAAAACCAAGTAAGCGACGTTGGTGAGGGTGTTCATCGAAATATTTGATAATGTTTGGTCTGGCTTTGATCCACTTTTCCATAATAGAATCATACCAACATCCTCCGGTGACGACGTGTTTGACATTGTCTTGCTCAGCGAAGAGCTGACATGCATCGCGACTTTGGGCTTGATGGTTACTGTAGATAGACGCGAGACAGAAGACATGGTTGAAGGACTCGTAACGTTCAGTCGAAAACAGAATAGTGGGACCGAATCGTCGAATGAACATTGGAAGATGGACGAGAAAATGAAACTTAGCCTTCATGACCAAGATACTCAGTGCACATTGTGCGCTGATGGTAAGGAAATCGTCGATGACACGTGAGAGGTTGGCCTGATAGGTCATAAGTCAATAGTTCATGAGAGTACTTGGGGGGAAGGACTGACAAGATATGATTCTGTATCGTCAATTGACGTATGCCAAAGAAGGACTATGAGCTTCCCAATGACTAACCAACCTTGAAGAACTTTCTCTGGAACAAGGTCATAGATCAAGTATGGCATAACTTGGGCAAGGCTCTTGAAGTGTTTCCCGACGAGACTGCCCTTATACCTCACAATATAGTCAGCGTTGAGAGTCCGAGAGTTGAGGCCTTCTTTGTTAACCGATTCCAATCGCATCTGAAATATTTTAAAAGAGTGGTCTTTTTCAAGGATGTGAACGGTTTGTCCCCAAAAATACTTGACGACACCTAAAAGTATCATATGGAGGATTTCTGTTGGGGATGTCCAATTCGTGCATCCCAAGCAATGGGTTGATACGGTCATCAAGGGCCTGATCTCCGAGGAGTGCATCCAGTTCACTGTTTAGATGTGCGGTAACTTCGGTCTCCAACATTGTAGGTCTTCCAGCTGTTCGCTTCCGTAGGACCTTGCCAAGAGCCAGTAGCCAGTCCACGATTGCTGCAGATGCACTATCTCGAATGCTGGTTTGGCTGACAGCATTCCGGACCTTTTCTGTACCACCAGAGAGCTTGGAAAGCTCAATCTGATGTTTGATTTGAGAGCGGGTGTCTGCAGGCGTATGCAACTTGCCAGACTGAGAAAAGGTGGTTAGACCATGACAAGCAAATGAAGTCGCGAATACCTGAAAGATAGAGAGGTATCCTTTATCGGTTTTTTTCTCTGCATTCGTACCTCCGACTTTGCAAGTGTACTGGATCGAGTCTCTCACGCCCTGCATCAGCTCCATTGGAGTAGCGTGAGGTGAACTTGATATAAAACGAATAGAAAACTCTTGCTCAAGCATCTGTCATGGCAGTAAACCGTTCGACATATAAACCACGTGATGCTTATTTCACTGCTTCGAGATATTCCCTGAAATGTCATCCATGAAGATGATCAGCGGCACAGTGTAGACCATCCGTCCACCTGATTTCTCCTGAAGTGGATTTGATATAAGATTCGAGAATGCGAGGGAGGAAGCTGCAGAATTGAAGCTTTAGATACAGTACTCACCCTAGTGAAATGATATGACGAACCTGTGAACTGGATTCCCAATGCTCCAGCACGACGCTGAAGGTCTTCAAATGTGTTGAAAAATGTTGAAACCGGGACAATAGTCATGTCGAGATCAACCGCAAATCCCTCCTGTGACAAGCAAGAATGAACGACCAATGGATTTCGGCAGGACTCAGAACAAATCACAGTCTCTGAAACTTTGTGGCCCAGTGCAAGAATAGTTGGCTCCACAGATTCTCCTTCCAGTAACATTCTTGCCTGGAAAAACTTTTTGGGTATGAAGTACTGGCCAGTCGATTGCTGGAGTAATTCATTGACGAAATAGACAGCATGATCAACGTGGACACACGGGGGTGCAAGGCCTTCCGGAAAATCGTCAAGCATCTTACTTCCATGGTGCAATTGTGACATGTGGCCTTGTCCATCCTTGGGGTATTCTTGCATTGCAAATCGAGTAAGTGGGTTTGCAAAATCCTGCACCCACTGTGCACCAATAGCTCCATGTAAGTGTAGTTTTTTGGATTAACTAAAATTTTACTTACCTTAGCGATCGCCTTGCTGATAGCATTTAGGTAGAACACAGTACCCGAAGCCGCTGTCACCTTCTCTGTCGGTGTTCCAAGGAGCTCCATGAAGCATTCTTGTGTTTTTTTCATAGCATACATTGACGGCACCTTGGGTGCTCCAAGATCCTTCACCCATGTCAGGACCACTGCTTTCTGTGCTTGCAAGAACCTGAGGTGGGGAGAACTAAAGAGAATGTGAGTCAAGAATTCCTATACATCCGTCAGCAAGAGTCCACCATGATAACCTATCCAAACCTACCGGCATTGATTTCCAAGGATATAATGGATCGTTAGCAGAAACATAGGCAGCCGCCTTGGACTTAGTAGATTGAGAGGTCCTGTTAGAAAGAGCTATCCGCCATCCAGTATTAAAAGAAGAAATATATCAGGAAAATGCTGAATCCTGACCATCAACATCGATGCCGTGGTTTTTGAAATCGGAAGGAACAAGATCTAGTTCATCGATGTCTTCAACCTCTAGTTCATCGTCAAGTGGAGGTAGTACTGTGGAAAGGATAGATTCGCTGCTCTCAATCCTTCGTTGTATGTCGTCGAAGTAGTCGTCGATCTGTATGATGTGTTCCGCTTGGAATTCGTCCCAGAGTTGACTCGACAGTACTTCAGAATCGCCACTATCGATGTTACATGGAGGCGGCATTGAGACAGTGCTTGATGGAGTCGCATCGGGGTGGGTCATCTCCAAGTCCAGTAAGCCCAGAGGCTGGGATGGTGTCGGGTAAGAAAGTTTCACAGAACCAAGCCTCAAAGGTATACACTGTCCTTTCTCCTTAGCTGCTCTCTGAGGATTCTTCTGATGCTTCTTGGATTGGATGTGGTCTGCTACATGACAGCAACGTATAGATTTCTTGACGTTGCGACTCGGGCATACCTTGCATATGACATGTTGCGGGTCATTGGCAACTTCGATGAACACTATGATAGAGGCGGTTAGGCCTAAAAAATGCTGGTTCTGACTTCCCTTACCATTTGTATCAAGAGAGGCCAGTATGGAAGACCTGGCCATGAACGTAGGGCTGTTGACTGTATTGTAGTGGCGCACAGTTCACCAAGTCCCAAGGAGTGATAACTATCTTCATGTGAAAATATATCCATTGCGGAACAGAACTGATCAACACGATAACACGACAACCCACATATGCATGGGGCAGTATATACAGACAAGACATGATGAATTTCTTTTATGAATATATCAAAAAATGTGGGGTCTGACACTCGCCCCGTTTAGTCACTTAAGTCCTGTATCCATATGGTGGATGTCAATCACTGAGCTCTTTTTATGGTCAGCGGTGCATCTGAGGATTTGTTTTCATTGTGCGTCCCTCTCTTTGACTGCTCCCTACTCGGCTGTTCTTCCCGCTATCATGTTCGCAATGTCCATCGTTGACGTTGAAGGCCCAGAAACATGAATGTTATAGATCTCCAAGTACAATGACGAGAGGGGTGTATAATGCGACCTTGAGAACACACACGTCAGTCCTCGAGGCCTAAACACAGACGAACGACGGCATGGAACAGCACCAACACGACCTACCACGGCTGCATCCAATCCGAAAAGTACTCATTGTAAGCTATCGACTTGATCACAGCGTTATCTGATGGGCCATCAACGCCACAAATCGTCCAGAGTAGGACATCCTGTCCAGATTGCCGGTGTAGCTGCCGACAGAGGAGACAAACGCCACGTCCATAATGTCTTCATTGACATCTTTGGCCGGGGCAGTGGTCGAGATGGTGTCAGGCCGCAAAGGCGGGGCATGCACGATTGTCTAAATGTCCGGGTCGTCTGAGGTGGGCTCTGGGTCGTGGGTGCGTCGGGAGGAGAATGTGCCCGGTCATTGACTGCCAGAACAACCTGTTCTCGCAACAGGCGGGCGGTTTCCTTTTTTGGGTGTGAGTAATGCACGCTGTGAGGGTTCAAATGCTTACCGGTGCCGTCAGAGGTCTGCAACCACCACCCCAAGTGGTAGGTGGAGATCATAATGCAGGGAAGGATGGTCAACCATGGTTGTTTTCACGATGAAGTCCCACCCGACATGAGCCACATGCGCCCGGGCGCACCGTGGGAAGAGTACAAGCATCACCCAGCGTTGGGTGTTCCGTACTGCACATGCCGACACTTGAGGTGGGTGAGTTGTTGATGCGTGCTGCTGGCCGATAGGAGGACTTGCTCTTCTTAGCATCGCAGGCATCATTGGTGGAGGCAGTATTCGCCTGAGAGAGGGAGAGAGGACACCAACTCGAAAACTCTCATGTCATGTGACATTACAAGCGTGGCCTTGGAATTTTGCGGCATGTTTCCAACGAACCACCACGCCTATTACAACAATGTCAACCACTGTTGATGTCAAGCCTTCTCTCGGAGAGAATGGGTATACTCTCAATACGCTTGAGCTGTCAGTTGGTTTTCACGGTGCTCTTTACTTCAAGGATGCCCCCGAGCACGTCGTAAGTTTCCTGCTTGAGGTCTTGCGTAACCATTTGATTAACCATTCAACACTCTTGCTTAGCCTGTGCAAGTCTCCATTCGCCTCTCTGATGAATGGGCCGCATTACTTCCTATTGTCCATGATGTGTCCAAGGAAAAGCTCGCTGCAAAGAAACCATTGATGCCAGTGAGTTCCCCGCCACCGGTCATCATGCAAGCACTTATGTATTATTGGCAGGCCATGTTCCCTTTCCTCCCACTCCCATCTTGTTTTCAGCCCACTGATGCATGTCAGTGGCACCAGTTAGCATTAGAAATCGAGCGCTGCTTGGTTGCAGATCCCCTTCTTGACTCCAAGCACCCCGAGTGCTACCATTTGATGCAGGAGCTCTTCTGGATGGCGTTTATTGCTGCTAATCCCGAATTTCCTCAGGGCATGTGGCCTCATTGGAATGCGCTGATTCCAATGGAGGGAAACTTTATATCCCATTGGATGTTGAAAGGTGAGGACGCTGAGCTGCCTACACCTCTTCATGTTGTCATCTGGGAGCAGTTCCAAAGCATCGTTTCTGCCGCACTGTTGATACCTTCTACTCAATGATTCCGTCGTGTCATATTGTATATCCCATGCACCATCCCAAATATGATCCTTCGTATGTGCACATCATAGCCCCACAGAAACTCTAGAAAGGACGCAGTCCGTGGCATCGCTTCACACAATCACTCAGCAGTCAGACCTCTCAGGTCATGAATACCTTCTCCACCATTTCATGAATTTCTTCCCAGTATTAGTACACCCCCTGGGCAAATTCACAAGCATAGTAGCTAATATATCAAACTTCATGATGACCCTGAGGAATTTCTCTCGGACCTCAAACTCTTGCCACCACTGTTTCTCCTCTACGATGATGCAAAGAGCCCGTGGTGCATGCCATGGGACATGTTTGGGCAGGACCCGACTACTACCTTACTTGTCAAGTGGTATTCTGCCAAATGATTGGAATTTGGAACACGCATAAGTCTCAGATGGAAATTTATTCGCCCCAGTGTTGATACATTCCATCTCATACCGCTAGTTATGGTCATCACCTCCCATCTGCTTCTCCAACAATACACTTGATATGTTCCACAGTATCATATTCCCAGTGGAATTGGAGTCACTTGGTGCTGGCGCTGGTCAGGCAAAGAGATGCTCCTTATCATCCAAGACAGTTAGGCATAAAATCAGCGGATGATTGGTTGGGATGTCATTGGCTTACTCGACGTTTGTCCATCTTGACTGCCGGAAAGGGTTGGATCAGGATTTATAGATGCCAGAATGGATGCCATCTCTCGCACAATGTCAATTGCTTCCTGTGTAACAGGACCACTTATGTCTAGCGCCAGATCCCAAACCCGTTCGTCCTTGGAGACAGATTCGCCTACACTTGCTACTCGAGGAAGTTCATAATTCATCGTAAGGGACATACTGTATACTTCTGATGGGAGCGAGATCTGTCGTGCGAGTTGACAAAAGGGTTCTCTTCATCTTGTCGGATCTTGTCTATTGTCATCATCAGCTTCTTCCACCTCTTTATTACAAGTAGTACTACCGCAGCCGAATCCCAGAGCTGATGGGCATTGCTAACGAATGTTCATCTCGAGCGTTTTACTGGTTTCGATTGAAAGAGCTTGATTAACCAATTATGCCTCTCGAGTAATTGGAGTTCGGAGTGCTGCCGCATCAAGCTGAAGCCAAAAAATTACCACCTGAAACGAGCCTTGCGATTTACTCACTCGTCAACCTGGGCTTTTGTTTCTCGGAGAAGATCAGGATGATGCTCGTCCAAACTTTTGGACATACTACGAATTTTTATCATTTCATCCAACATCGCTTGAAGATATAAACGACCTGCAAGCAAGGGATCCTTGGCAGTGACCATCGCAAGCGGGATTGTCGGATCATAATTTCCAACTGATCCAAAGTCTGATGTGAGGAGCACCATCTGAGGATCGTCGGTTGACATGATCAAGGGGGGTTCATTACCTTCACCAGGGGCATCCTGGTTCACTCTAAAGGGGGCCCCGTTCAAGTTAGCCAATCCTTCTTACAACTCAAATATAACTCCACGACAAATATCTGTCCACGAGGTCCAATGGATTCATGATTGTCCATATTTGTGTATAAACACATTCAATTGTTATGCCCTCCAGTTCGAAAAAGCAAGCAGTCAAGGAGACTGAAGCCAGGGGAGAGGAAGTGCTACTTGTTCAACTTAGGCACACAGCTTTCGGCGACATACTGACGAGCAAAGACGGTGGCCAGCTCTCTGAGCCGGAGTTGTGGTGGTCTAAACATTACAGTTGGTTGAAGGATAGTGGATATATACTTTGATCCCGCTATGCCCCGGATTGGACACCTTCTTGGCAAGGAACAAAGAAGAGTTGGCTGATGTGTGAAGATGGTCGTGTAGCGAAGGTATGGATTAAAATGTTGGGCCTTTGTCTCGATATGTCACTCATCCATTAGAAATTGTAGCATGCTACCAGGATCCTCGATGGCACACGCGCTTCAGATGGTGCCTTTGTTACGCTCAAGCTAGTCAACAGAAGAGACCACCCTCACGAGATTGATATCGCACGATACTTTTCCTCCAAAACGCTGGCCAAGAGTGTTAACCACTGTGTTCCAGTTTACAATGTGTTGCCCATTCCTAATGAGGAGGATACAGTGATTATCGTCATGCCTCTGCTTTGAGACTACACATATCTTCCCTTTGGTACTTTTGGAGAGGCGGTGGAATGTATTAGGCAATTATTTGAAGTATGCCTTCGTACGTTTAAATTGCCCAGTTGTTAACCTTTGCTAGGGTCTCCATTTTATGCACAAGCACCGTGTCGCTCACCGGTTAGTACTATTACTAGCACTTTGGAGTTTGTCTGTCGATTTGGTTTCCCCCAGTGATTGTTCATCCAGCAATATGATGATGGATCCGAGTAGGCTCTACATTGATGCATTTCATCCTGCTAGTTCTTTGACGAAGCGAGATTTCTCGGGGTATGCACGCTACAAGACTCGGACTGAACGACCTCCAAAATATTTCCTGATCGATTTTGGCCTGTCGTGTCGCTATGATGATTCAATTGTCAAACCCATGGAAGTCCCAATCTGGGGAGGCGACAAGGAAGTCTCAGAATTTCAGAATTCCAATAATCCTTGTGATCCTTTCGCTACCGACATCTTCTACATCAGTAATACCATCAAGAAGCAATTTGTTGAGGTATGTCATGTCACAACACATCGTATACCCTTGGCTTAAGTGAATCCAGTCAAAGCTCGGATTTGACTTCATGCGACCTCTGATAGCTGACATGGTTCAAAAAGACCCTTCAAAGCGTCCCACCATGGGCGAGGTTGTCCTGTGATTTGATGCTCTCAGAGGTGGCCTCAACAACTGGAAGTTGTGCTCCCGCATAGTCGACAAAGGAGAGAGTGCATGTCATAGCATTACTCATGGTACCTCTCATTGGATGCGACAAATCGGATTCATCACATGTGGCATCCCTGCTATACCCACGTCCCCATGAAGTTCGCGTCATTTGTTTTACTACCTATGGCATGTTGGTTTGTCTGCTTGGTAAGTGGCATAATTTCAGACTTGACCAAGGTGTATTGTGCATGAACGTGAGTGCTGGTGAAGGGTAATGGGGGGTTGGCAGGCTGGATATGGATGCGCGTACTCAGAGAGCACTTCTACGTGCTCATTCAATCAACCGCTCTTTTTTTTCGTCCACCTACCCAGTTGAAATCGGCTGACACATTATTGTAGGCTTCCTCCCTACCTCCAATGCCATCAGTTCAGCCCTGGCCAGATTCATCAAACTCCCATGCGATTCATCTCAAATTATTCAATTTTCTTCATAGATCCATTTCGTATCACACGAGAGCACCTAGATGACCTCAAGCAAGGCAATACATGATGAGTCGATGGATAGTTCCTGGCATGATGGGTGAGATAACATCGAGTTGGGTTGTCGGAGAGGTTGGGCAAGATGAATGTTGTCGGAAGCAGAGTGAAGTATATTAGTGGCATGAGGACTGGCCCCTCCAATATATTTCCATCGCAATTCAACACATACCATCCTTCATGCCCTGACTGGTCTGATTGATTAAATCTCTGTAATCGGTGCATTTACTATCGACTCTCATCATGTCAGGAGGACCATCACTGCAATTGTTATCAATACAAGTCCTTCAAAGCTTCATCCCCCAACTGACCCGATTATCGATGGGACATCCAAACAACATTCAGCAGACCCCCTCCTGATACTTGATGGACATATTCAGCGACCACAGTGCAGTGTATTGTCACAGCTGTCTGCTTGATGTCGGAACACGAGCTCCTCAGATTTGTCAGCAGGGTCTCCACTGGAGCATTTGCGAGTGTCCAGCTGGCATCCACAGTAGTATATTACACAGGTGTTCCCTTCTTGACCTACTGTGAACAGTGTAAGAATAGTTTCTCATTTATCAGCCTGGCCTCTGCTGGAGCATTTTCAGGTAATTGGCTTGTATTCAGGGCAGCATATCACACAATCGCTCACTCCTCGACATACTGCAAGTAGTGTAAGAACGGTTTTAGGCATATTACCCTGACATGTATGGAGAGTCTGACACGTGTTACTTTCACATTTTCCGTCAATTGTCAGTTTTCTGAAAGCCTAACTTGGGTGTGTAGGTGGTGGTCGCAGTGCGCTCGAGCGGTGTCCATATATGGCAAGTCGTTGCTCGGCTAATAGCACAGTTGCATTCTTGCTGCATCACTGTGCACACTCGTCCTAGATCGACTCTAGCGGCTCCACCTCCACATATCGCGCCTGGGGGTTTTCTTCAATATCATCCCCAGTCCACATGGGATCTATCCGGCGCATCCGATCGGTCTAATTCGGCCTCAACGCGCCCGGTTAACTTGGTAGGTCCATTTGCTGGTACTAATCTTTCTAGATCGTGTTTCTTGATGATGCGGCATGCTCGACTGGTGGAAATAGTCGGTGGGTGACCTGGGATGGCTGGGAGATGGTATGGATGGCCCAGGTACGTGCGTCGTTCTGCACTTGTACCGTTCACGCTGACCTCCTTCTCTGTAGCTAGCGACTTCGTTTTGAGTCGTTCTGACTCACAACGTGCGCCGCTCGTTGCGCCATCTATCTGGCATCGATTCCCATCATATCCGACTCGGTTGCGCACATTTCAGCGCTTCCAATCGCGCTCGGCACCTCTGGACTCGATCTCCCCGCTTATATGGCCTCCTGGCCTATTTCCTGGACATAGCGCGTCCGTTTCGGTGGCACGCTCGTTCCCGTCGTCTATGGTGCATACTCCATCATACTCGGCGCGGTTGATAACCTCTTGGCCACCCGAATTGACCTCGATGCCTCCCTTCGCCTCCAGCTCGCCCAGATGGCCTCCTGGCCTGGTACCTCGACTTGGTGGGATCATCTCGCCGCTGCGCGCCTTCCTATCGGCTCTGGCACGTCCCTGGGTGCCCTGGAGGTCGCCTGGTACAACTGTCTCGCCGCTCGGGTCATCCGGCTTGTCTGGAGATCTCATAGGTGAGTTTCCTCCCTTTGTGCACTTCAAGCATGCGCGCTCGTGTTCTGACGCGTCCTGCAGCTTCTTCGGCACATTCCTGGCATCCTTATTGTCTCCCGACGCTCCCGAGGCGTCCGTCTCGGCTGCGGTACGCTCGACGTCGGCGCTTGTCAATACTCGGCACTCCCCCTCGAGCTCGACGCTTGGGGGTCCGTTCTCTCGTGCAAATGGTTCGGCTGGGCTGGGATGTAGTGGTGGAGGCTCTGGGGATGCTCTAGGTATGTCGCTGTTGACTGTATCACTACGCTGATCGCTTTCTTTGTCAGCTGTTGTCGATCGTACATGCACACCTGCGCATTTTCTCTCCCCTGCGATTGACGCGTTACAATGCGTCCTCACACTCTCCCCTGGACCCTCGACCTGTGGCGCTTCCTCTGCCGCCTCCCCGTCGTCCGCTGCATCTGCGCTTCGATGCATGACGCTCCCGGTTCGTTCGAGTTCGCCGGTCTCGCCACCTGGCTCGACCTGGACATCCGTGTGGCCCCACAGTTCGACTTGTGACCTGGTAGGTGATTCGTCGGGCTTCCCAGCTTGACGTTCGTCATCGTCGTCACTGCCCGCACCCTCCTCGACACTTCTCGACATCCCAGGCAATCTCGTCTCGACCCGCACTTCACCTCCTTGACCTCTCGTGCCCGCTGGCTGGTCAGGCGGCTCTGTGGGTGCATCTGGATGACGCTCGTCATGGCCCGTCGCATCCCCAGTGTCGTCTGACGGTCTGGGTGCGTTCGTCGACTCGGCGTCTCCGTTGGGGTGGATGTGCGACACGCTTCGTGCACTCGCGCTGGTATTCGTCGGCCAGTCCGTTTCATATGTGGTCAGCTCCGTGCTGCCGCTCATCTGACCTGCGTGCTCCCCCTCGAGCGGCATGCTCTGAGGTGCGCGCGATGCTGTCGTGGTGGTCTTGTCTTCGGACGTCTCCACCCGACCGTCTTCGTCGTTGACGTGCTCATGCACTCGACTCCGTTCCTCGTCGCTAACCTGTTCCCCAGTGTCCTTTACGCCACCTGCTACCTCGTCCCGGTGACCTGCACCAAAATGATTGGATGCGGATACATAGTTATTGTATATGAGATGCTAGACATTTGACCCGAGATTTCAGTTTTCACCTTATTCCCGCGGTCCAAATGCTTAGCTAAT
>JBBPRR010000233.1:0-31400 GCA_038093115.1 Hortiboletus flavorubellus
CGTCACGCTCGTCCGTGAGCGACACTGACGACCCGTGTAGGAGCATCGTGCTGACACCGGGCAAGGTAGAGGTCATCGTCCCTCAGGGTGATCTCCAAATCAAAAATGCGGCTCTTCCCGACAAGCTCCAAGACGGCTCTGCCAGGACGTCCGTCAAACTCACGTACCAGAGTCTCTCCTCGCTCGACGACGAGGATGACGAGGATGAGGACGAGGACGAGCCGCCGAAGGGCCCTGCGGTGACCACCGTCCTCTGCTCGCTCACCCCTGGCAAAGTACGCGTTCTCTTTGTTATTGATTGTGGGACGCGTCTGACGTGTATGCTAGATCGAGCAGTCGACGTGTGAGATCATTCTCGAGCAAGATATGGAGTACATCCTCGAGGCCGTTGGCAAAAAGTGAGCGAGCGACACATGTCGTGTCGCGTGTATGCGCTCGACTGATAACCCGTCCTTCTCTCTCTCTCGACAGTACGATCCATTTGTATGGCAACTACATTGGTATGATATCATATGCCTTCTTTCCGTGCTCTCCTCATTCTGTCACTAGACCAGGCTCCTGTTGACCAGCCGCCCTTTGGATCGGATGTGGACTCGGGTGAGGAGGAAGAAGAAGAAGAAGCATACAACCTCGATGAAGTTAGCTCGGATGTCGAAATAGACGTCGATGCTGGCGAAGCCGCCCTGGATGACGAAGACGACACCCTGTGAGTCAGGTCATCTGTAAGACAGGTTCCATGGATTGACCCCGCTATTTTCTGTAGCCGCTTCGAAGAAATACAGGACGACGAGGAGGAGTTACCCAAAAGCCTCAAGCGCCCCCGCGACGAAGCCATGGAAGTTGACGAGCACGAACAGAAATTGTCAAAGTCGCAAAAAAAGAAGCAGGGGAAGAAGCTCAAGGCAGCAGATGGCAACGCTGTTCCCGCACCCACACCAGAGAAAACAGTGGAGGAGAAGGAGGAGAAGAAGGAGAAGAAGAAGAAAGACAAAGCAGACAAGAAGGAAAAGCCGGAGCAGAAGGATGGCGAGAAGAAAAAGGAGGACAAGAAGGCTGAGCGTACCCTCGATGGAGGTGTCAAGGTTCGTGATTTCAAGGTGGGCACAGGCAAGATGGCGAAGAAGGGCGACAGAGTTGAGATGCGTTATGTCGGCAAGTTCCTCGATGGCAAAACCTTTGACAAGAACACCAAAGGGAAGCCTGTAGGTTGTATATCGTCGTGTGTATTGAATTACTCATCACGCTATCTCTTAGTTCGTCTTCAAACTCGGGCAGGGTGATGTCATCAAAGGTAAGACAAATTACGTTGTATGCCAGGCGTGGTGCGCTTACTGTGGTATCAGGTTGGGACATTGGGGTCGCCGGAATGCAAATCGGAGGTGAACGTGAAATTGTGGTACCACCATCGATGGGTTACGGCAACAGGAAAATGGGTGATATCCCTCCCGGCTCTACATTGAAGTTTGGTACGTCGTGACGGATGGTCCGTCCGACAAAATGACTGATTCGGTTATCAGAGGTAAAGCTTTTGGAAATCAAGTAAAACGGAACGGGCTATCCCTGTTCCGCGGTCCTCGAGTGGGGTTTTGGTGTCACATGCATGGTAGCCATAGCAGTTCCGTTTGTGTGGATGTCCATATATCAAATTCGACATCGCGCCGTTTTGTGGTCAGTGTGTCTAGGACCCTGCATCGTCTGGCGTGCGGTGGCCGTGCGGATGCACCGCCTACTAGACCCTGACTGAGGTCTTGAGACTGCACCTGCAGCGCGAATAAAGCCAAGCATGTCAATCAGGGGCGACTGTACCAGCCAACCTTCCCACGCACGAAGAGCACACAAGAGCGACGATCCACTCCAACGCGCTGAAATGTCCAAGGAACTTCCTAGTCTATTTGGGACACCGACCGGTGGATGTGGTGACATGTTGGTGGCGGTCAAAATCTGACAGGTAATTGTAATACAATCGGACAGTAAAAGTGGAACGTGTTCGCATGAACCACAGCACCGGATCGGAGGAACCTCTCAAGGGAAAACGGGGACGGAAATTCATCAACACGTTCGAAACGTGGTTCATACGGCGGCGTGAGGGGGCTACTTTACTCCCTCCCCCAAAGCACCCGCGCCCGGTGGTGTCCTTGGCCCACGCTGCGTTGCGCCAAAAAAAAAGGAGTTGGATCAACTCAAGCATGAAACCGCTCGATTCCTTCACTACCTTTGATAGTCACGCCCAATCTATATTTCCAACAACGTCTCCATTTAGCACTCGCTCTTCCATGATTATTTCCTCCGAGCGCGTGTCAGGGGACAGTCGCCGTCTTGGTGGCCTGAGGTGTAGGAGCAGCACAGAATACGGTGCGGCCCGACTGTGGGCTGGCATCTAATAGCACCACCATGGTGCCAATATGAACGTCACGAATCCGATTGTTTATGATTGGATCATCATCGACGTGATCATATTGTCGCACGACCGAGAGAGAAGGCCAGAAAAGGCCGCCTGCGTCCGGTAAATCCCCCCTCCCTTGCTGTGTCTGGTCTCTGGCGTCCATTTACGGGCAGCTCTGTGGGGTGGTCATTGGCTGGGAGCTGTCACAGTCCAGCTCTGATGAGGGCACGAGGCGAAGACGATGGACGGTACATACCGGACCTGCCCAAAATACCACCGAATGTTCATATGTTCTTTCCTGGTGTGAAATAGGACACAGTCCGTGACGAGCCTAAACTCAGACGGTATAGTGTGGGGAGAGAAAAGCCTACTCCATCACTGTTGTGGTCGAAACAACGGATAGGAGAGTCAGCGGAACGAAAGCTAGCTCCTAAACACTGCAGTGGATACCCAGCCTGGTAAAGGACCCATCAAAGGAGAACCACGAGCTGGTGGTCATGGCGGAAACCAAGCGGCTACGCAAAAAAGAGGGTGGCAGCTCGGAGGTCGAAGTCCAGGGTTGAGACCGCATGACGCATGTTGTGGTAGATTGTGAATATGGGTAAAACAGGTACCTTGGAAAATTTTGTGCGGTAGTAGTCGAATGTGGTTTTATGAACGAACGCGAATAAAAAAATAATTCGGTGGGTTTGGGGAAGGAGGGCCGCCTAGCAGTGGTCGTAGGACGTTCGGCAACACCACATCAGAGAGATGTCCAGAAAATATTACAAACGCAAGGCTCGCACCACACGTTTGTCGCGTAGATCAGGCGACCTGTTACAACCCCGCTCAACGAAGTTACTGTTCAAGAGCGAATCACTTCGATTATTCCCTTGTTTATCTATGCATCATGGCAGAATGAAGGTGGCTTGAGTGTGTGGTCGTCAGAGCTCAGCATAGCCACTCCTACCTTTAGTCTGAGTGTTATCGCAGGTCATCATCATTGATGAGTCTGATGCACGAGGTCATTCGCCACCGCAATACTACGTTTTGTGGGTCAGATGACTGAAGAAGACGGACTCCGAGTTTCGCCTGCTGATCGACAGAGACGAGAGTAGAAAAAAGTTTCTGGTTGACTGGTTGATCGGAACTGAGTCGTACCTCGTCCACCTGTCGGGGGGGACTGCATCTCATCTCATGAAAAAATAAAATAACATAAGAATTAACCTTCAAATGGGAACAGATGGGCGCGATAAGGAAGAGAAATTTCCCCCGTGTGGAAAGGTGGCACTTTCGGAGCATGCAACCACCGACATATGAAAGTCCGAACCATTAGAAAACTCAGATAGACAGGAAATTACCCATTAACGACGCGAGGATGGGTTCAAGGGAATATGTCCGGGGCGACAAAAAGAGAGTTGCGCATTCCAGAACAACGGAGCTAGGCTGCAGCCCACGCAACAATTTTTTAAAACCCACACCAGTCCTTGATGATGTGGTGGACAATAGGGTTGTATGTCACACCCGGAAAAAAAAAGGTAAGTTTCCGGGAATGAATAAACGGTCTAGGTGGTCCATCGATAGGGTCAAAAACATAAAATAATGAGTTTGCCGAACGCCTCACCAGTATAAATGGTCCGCCACCGCGATCGCGAAACTGATAACCACCCAGGTTCCAGGACATCCTCATGGCGCAAACGACGTGTGATGTTGGAAGACCAGCGGACATACACGAGTACACCGGCCCACAAGACTATAAAATCCTACAGGACGGTCAGAGTCAGAAACCAGAACCCCCCTCATGCATCCACACCCTGGACTTCACCGATACGCTTGAGGCGACTTGACTTGTCGCTCGATGCAAGTTACTGGTCGTCACAGTCATGGATCCCCTACTTGGTGCGTGCCCTCATCGTTGCCTACGTAGCTGGGCTGTGGGGAACGGCCATCGCAGTATGTGCAGGCATGAGCCTATGGGGACGCTGCGTTCTCCGTGATGTGCGCACTTGCTGCTGCTTGGTCTGAGGCGCTTTCTTCCCATTGTACTGCAGACAGATTCCACTGTTTCCTGGCTGAAGTCCCAGTACATACCATGGGAATGGAAGAAGCCTCGGACCATGCAATGTGGGTGTCAACATCGCAAGACCAGTATCCCTGGACAAATTTGCGGTGTTGATAGGTTTTTTTTTCCTGAAACAAAGGATACTTACCTAAATGTTGACGCCCCGTGTGGGTCCGACGAGGCTAGTCCAAAGGACTAGTACCTGAAGAACATTTTGCCCAGCAGGCCTGCGATATCAGCTAATTTCCCTTAGGTTGCGCAAGGTCTTGGATCTGACAACGAGAAGCTGTCCTAGTTACTATTCATTGCCCACTTACACAAGTCGCAGTGGAGGTACCCGCCCATCGAGATTGTTGCAGAAGAAGCTCTGACGGTGAAAACGGCAAAGTTGCGCTTCCTTGCAATTCACTGCAATTGCTTGATCCTTATTAGGTTCAAAGGTTCGGCAAATTGACGCTGTCACACAATACTCTTTCGACGAATCTCTCGCCCATCTTGGTCTTGTTGCTGAACAGCGGCTTGAGAAGTAGGCGCGTCGATTAGAAAGATCTATGTACATCCGACTGGTGATGGGGTGCAAGGATTTCAGGGCTGCTAGTCTGGCGGCTCGACACGGCTTGCGTTGGAGGTGGGAAATCGATTGGCGTCCTATGCCAGTGGACTTTTTTTTTTTTTCCAGGTATTCGTCTTTTGTCTTTTTCTCGACATCATACAATGGTATCTGAACGGGAGGAAATTGGCTGTTAGTGTAAACTTTAGTACAGACTATTGCAGCGAATTTTTTCTCCGAGCTCGCTTTCCGTGTAAACTCGTGCCACCGTGACCACCCGAGTCCGCGTTTCGGACGCAACACAGGTCCGATCCAAGTTCCTGATCCAATGCCTTTGCGATTATCTCGTGCACTTTGATTCCGGATGGTTCGTGGGTGTGCTCTTTATCTCGCGATCATATTTCATCTTCGCCACGAGCCATTTCACCGCATCAGCCCGAGGTTCCCGTCACCTCGATCTATCTTGCTTATGCACCGGCTGCACCCAACACGCTTCAAGTATCAGTAGAATGGACCTCGGTGTCTATGCTACGCCTGCAAAATAGGATCAATGGCCCTCTGATCGCACTCTACAGGCGTTTTCTTGTTGGGATCAGACCAGAAACACCTCGACCTCTTGTGGTGATGTTCGAGACCTCTTCAAACTCATTCGGATCCGGACTAGACGGGCGGTGAGTGGCAGAAGCGTCGTCCCCTTTTATTACTAGCACTGAGGACCTGAGGCACGGTCTGCTGGTACCAGTTGACCCTCACAGATCATTTTTTCGACCAGACATCGCTCTCCTGACCATCCTAAGTCGTCTCTCGATTTGGAAGAGGTTTACAACGTCAACTCCGCGAGCTGTATCCGCTTAGTACGACAGTCCGCCTTCGCGGGGGCGGAGTCAAACCTGACGAGCGATGCGTTTCACTGCTCGGACGTAGCTGGAATCCGCCAAGAGTGTCGAGCTTTCCGGAAATAAAACTAGCTATTAATGGTTCGGAACTTGCAAAGGTGTGGGTATACTTTCTCAAATCGACGATCACTAAACAATACTTTACAAGGAACTACATTTGTCGCTGATCCAACGAATAAGGACTATGATAGGAAGCTGGCTGGGCTGTTAACTCGATACATATCCACACATTCCCTCGATGGCACGGTCGACTTGTGACCGTTATCACGAAGTGGTCCCTGAATATACAGAGAACATGAAATGAAGTGCCGTCCTTGACGGATAGAAGACAAAGCTAACGAGAATACACGAACTCGTCACATTGGTACCTTCATCTGTAGCTATCTGCAGTCATGTGAATTTGGCATTTGGTGGGCGGATCGGAAGAACCGACATGTGCAAAGTCTTGGGAGACGGCACGAGGGCATCAAAACCAAGGCGGTGTGGAAGGGATCAGCTCATAGATATGAAAAGCGGCTTTCATGGACCGTAGCATGTATCTCCTTTGGCGGAACATCTGGAAAGCCATTTCCAGCCAATGGATTGAATAAATACATACACGGGACGAACAAAACTGCCACAACGCACCTGAAAGGAAGAACCGCTACCCACTAGGTCTTCCACGAGAGAGATATAATGAACCTAGATACCGCGAATTCGATGGTCCACACTTGCCAGCGCGAAAAAACAAGGTTGTATTGGGAATTTTCGGTGTTGGCGCAACTCTTGAGCTCAAGGAATAAAGAAAAGTAGCCATCGAAGAATGTCAACTCTTGGCCATCAGTTGGTGCGGACCTTTTACAAGTTGACGACGCCACTGGCTGTGGTGAAACACCTTCTGGACGGTGATAGAACACAAGGGTGATACAAGGAATGGAGGCCCGTTTGTGGGTGTGCGCAGCGCCGCGTAGTCGATTACGGTGTTCAGAAATTTGGGAGTGGTCTGGAACTGCTCTCTTGAGTCAGGCGTGTCTCACCTGGTAGAGGAAACATCTGTCCGGGGCTGAGTTTCGCATCACCATACCGCATCTCCGCCTCCTACAAAAACAAAAACAAATACCGGGCCCCAACTAGCCCCCGCCGAGGACCCGGCAACAGCAAGAAAGCTCTGGAAACTCGTAGGCCGTCAGGGGGCGTGGTTCGACGGTCTTCCGCGAATGGACTGCGCGAGTGATAAGCGAGGCAGAGAAGCTCGTCCCCCCGTGATCCAGCACGGTGAATTATACAGACGTCAGTGGCCACATCCCCGAAAGAGGATCCTGTACCCATAAACCACCTCTTCCGAGCCATAAGGCGTCAGGAGCTATCTACCCACAACCTGTTTTGCCGAGTGTGCGTCAGGGTGCTGCCTTGTTGTACGCCCTGGTGCCACGCACCAAGAATCCGAACACAGGAATGGAATCTCCAAACCAGCTAGCCCCGAAACTGCTCTTGTACCTCGAGGACAGCCCCCCCAATATGGAGGAGCATCGAAGGTATCCTCCTGCGTCATCGTCGTGAAATGGAAGCTGATTTCGGATGCCTCTGGGCTAAAGGACGTGATATCCCAGCGATCATTCCGGCCCGAAACCTAACAAAGCTTTAGTCATTAGATCCACAAAGATTAGTGCATCCTGGCGCCCTTTGCGGGCATCTTCCTATAAAACGGCAGATGGAATCTCCTCTCCACATCGTCTGACCATGCAGAACAAAGTCTGCTACACAATGGTCAGACCCTTTTCCATCCCATTTGCACTGCGTGGTTGATGCCTTTGCATACAGAGGAATGACCTGCAGTACATACCATGGGAATGGAAGAGGGTTTGGGCCATAGTGTAGCAGTTCTTCTCTGCTCATACCTGTATCTGGGTATCCCCATCACTCTATCATCTCGTTGGGTAGGTGGACACACTCACATCCACTGTCCATAGATGTGCAGAAACTTGGCGCAAAGGACTACTCCCGAGAGACTGCGGGATCGAGGGCCAAGTGGAAATTGTGATCGCGCTGTCCGCGTTGTCGCAGCGCATCCGCTTTGGGCGCTCCTGCGAGCAGGTGATCGTTTATCGTCCATCCTATTCCTCTGTTTCGGTGACTTCAAGTTGTATGTGTTTAGAATACCATTCCGCATCGATGATTTGTAGCTGATTGACCAACGTCTCGTTATCTAGCCATGGTGGTTCGTGCGAGCGGCGGTGTATCGTCCGTCGTCCGTCGTGATTGTGCCGGTCTGAGGGGTTTGCATGCGTGGGGGAAGATGTAGATGTTGTTAGTGCCACGAGAAGTAAGCTTCCGTCTATGGTCCAGGACCCTCCGTGCTTGCTGACCCATCTGTTCGCCGATTACCCTTTGCAGGCGAAATTAAGAAAGTTATCTTGCTCCATTTCCAATGTCGCTTTCGACGATCATGTAGGACCTTCCACTTCAGACCCGAGTCAACGTGTTTGGCGGATAACGAAATACCAACATGCGACCGTGGAGACGCGGGAAACCAGTGCATGACCTTCAAGGTTGGCTTGTTGGAGGCGCCCGCTGCCACCTGTCCTAGGAGAAATCAAATTCTAGGATACAATTATGTGGAGAAAGAATGAGAACGCGGCTGGGCCGTGTACGGGCGCGTCCGGGGCTTGGGATTTTTCCCTCGAAGGTTCATGCGGTTCGGCCAGGCGACCCCCACAGTACTTGTCAGCCTGTGCACAACGGAGTCCCACACAAACCTTTTCCTGCATCGCCCACCTGCCACTGAAAGGTTCATCCGCAACGTCGACTTTTATTTATTTCAGCAGCTCAACCGGGTCCCTGGCTAGGCTCACCGACGTCGCCTCGGCTGTAGTCGAGCGCCAGACCCTATGAAAATCCCAGTAAAGTTGCCCCACTCCGGGGATTAATTTGTTCATTCACGTTCCGGACACTGACCGAATACCCTACCGGAGCTAACAATGTTCCAGCGTAGACCCGTTGATCCCAAACTCCGCGAGGCCAGATTTCGCGGAGTAGAGTCATGGTGCCTATAAGCATTCTCTTTTCATTCCATGGTCGCCATAACGCATGTGGACTATGTATTTCTACGTGTCCAAATGTGACCCTCAGGTGATACTATAATATAGGAACGGTTCTGAGTGCAACCCGAGCAAGTGTACCGACAAGCTCATAAGTATGTGTTATTGACAACGGCTATCCTAACGACGACACACAGCAAGTACAACGAACGAACTACTTCATTATTGTCACGAGCACCTCAAGCGCACCTTAAGCCCAGTGGCCAGGTACCACAGGGTGCGAAGAAGACAGACCACCGTCCACGGCGATGTTCTGTCCGTTAACATAACTTGACTCGTCTTCAAAGCATGGAAGATCAGTCTCGAGCACATCAGACGTATTCCAGCCTCACCTGATGCCAAGAATAGCGCCATCTGCGCAATTTCTACGTCGCGTGATCAGCTCGTGGAAGCGAGCTTTGCAAGATGCCAGCACGAAATACGTACCCTCTGGGACACCGTACCGGCCCATTGCGTTCAATTGTCCGAGCTTGCTTCCCTTGCCCTGTTCACGAGCGGCATCAAACATATCCTTTGTTATGTTTGTCTCGATCAAGCCTGGGCAGAGCGAGTTTACGCGAACGTCGGTCTTTTGTAATTGGTATACGCTCGTTTTCGCAATCGAGTTGACGCTGTAGTGGTGATAAGACCGCTGTGGGAGGGGGAGAGCGGAACTGCCTCACGCAGCTTTACTTGCACTATCTGGGATGTTGTTCACATTACGAGGTGTAATATAAAGAGGAGGGACCTACAATCGATGGTTCCTGCGCCAGAGCGCAATCCAGCAACTAGGAAAGCGGATTCAAATCCAGTGGGAGTAAAAACGGGGCCAGCACGACGAACCAGACGCCGTTAGTATAATACTGCCGCCACTTAACGTCTTGCCGCTCGAAGGATTCGTGTGCATCATTGCTTGAGAGCCATACTTTACCGCTAAGAAGCAGCTGTGGAGCAAGTGTCGATCAAAGCAGTACCCTGAGGTCGTAGCTCTGCTTACGAAAGAGAGTTGATTCGCATAGTCTCGAGGAACCGCTCCGCGGTCGTGTCTTGCAGTCCCACGTTTGTCGCTACTCCAGCCTGATGTGCCATCAGGGGTGGGAAGTTTCAGGGAGAAAGGGACAGACATTTGCAAAGAAGACATCCAGCTGGCCCTCTTCATCAACTGCTTGCTTACACACTGCAGCTATCGCAGCATCATCCGCTGCATCAGCTCGAATGGTTGTAACCTGTACGGCTGCGTAAGCTGATGAAAATGTAGCTCCACTTCGTATCTGACCTTCACGTCTGGATACGAGCGTTCGATCGTTGATTTAAGGTCCGGGAGGTTTTCGGGAGAGAAATCCATCAAATAAAGATGTCGTGCACCTATACAGACCACATCCGTGATGAGCACCGCCCGCGAGACACGGAGGAATCACCATCCAGACCTTCATGTGCAAAGAGGAGGGCAGAGGCACGCCTGAGCAATACGCATGTACAAACGAAATACGGGCATCAGTAGAGAAGCAAACCCTCCACAACGATGGACATCACCCAATGCCATGTAATGAGTTCACTCCGGTAATAACGCAGACCTTGCCATTGAGTCGCTGTCCACGAGAGGTTTTCTTCAGATGCGACTGAATCTGTTCGATGCGCGTGAGCGTTCTCTGGTAGTGCTCCGCTGGGGTGGGCTTGAATCCTTTGGTGATGACATGCGGGTTACCTTTCGCCATCCTATCGAGTTGGTTGCAACAAGCTGTAGAGTTACGGTCGGCACCCAGCGGATAACCGGATACGGTCTATGTACTGGTTTACAATAGCTTGCTGTTTCAAACCGCGAGAAAAAGACAATGACAACGGAATCTATCGGAATCTACAATGAAACCAGGATACAGTTATCACATAGGCATGAATATTTAGACAGCGATAGAGAATAAATATGCTACAAGTCCATGTTTCCGGAAGCACAAGAGCCTTGGAGTAAGAAAGCAGGAACTTAAACCAAACTATCGCTGTACCTTCTTTAGAGCGCAGCTAGTCTAGTATCTGCGTGAGTAGAAATAGTCATCATTCTCTGGGTACGCTGGCACGCCATGCGGAGCCGGTTCGCCATGGGTAGTTTCGGGGTACTGCACGGGATAATCCGGTGCAAGGCGGTCTGGACAAGGACCCATCGGGTAGCCGTAGGGCTCCTGGTGGACCACAGATTGTTGTACATATACTTGGCCGCCATATGGATACATAGACTGAACTGGGCGCGCGCAGTCAAAGACCTGGATGGCAAACTCGGCAGCGCAAGGAGATTGATCCGACGGGGCCGGGGAGGAAGATGAGGTATTCGACACAGGCGAGTCATGGAACTCAGGAGGGCCCGAGCTCATATCTGTGCACGGGGTGTCGGGATAAGATGAGGTAGAATATTCAGTGGAAGAACATTCTGAAAAGATGCGAGGCCGTTTCTGCGCATCGTGTCCACTATAGAACTGGTCGTGCATCTCGCGATCGACAAAAGGAGTCGTCTGGGGATCATCATATGGGCTTGTCGAAGACTCTGAAGCGGGTGGTCTACGGAAGGTGGGCGGGGACAACGAAGGATCCTGCCTCCCGGAGGGAACGTAGTTGCACTTTGGATCAAATGTGAAGACCGGCGTGTCAGGGACAACGCGCTTGCGCTTCTTTTGAGTCTGAACTGTCGGCTTCTTTTCCCTATCATGAGGAAGCGGTTCAGTGGAAAACAACGGTTTCATTTCCCTCGACTTCTGTTTCAGAACAAGGTTAGACGGAGAATTAAGGACTGATGAGACCCACATACCGGCGCCGCTTCTTTGCGGTGGTGGGCGCCTTCGATATGAGGGGCTGGGAGATCGTGCATGGGATTGGAAGACATAGTCGTTAAAGGAGGTGAGCTCGATGAAGACTATCGTCCTGCAACTCTGAGGAGAGCTTTTGAGGTTTGCTTGACCTGTAAACGAATTAGTCGCAGCGATATATACTTGGCCGACCGGGATTTTTTGGCGAGCATTGTGAAGCACGTTGGAGTGATAGTAGAAACGCGCCAGCCTGGTGCCGTAGCTGTGGGGATAGTGGTAAGTGATCAGTAATGATGTAGGCGGGTGCGTTAGGTCATGGTCGAGGTGATGGTTCATACCAGGCCTTGCCGATTTGGTACTCCGCCAGCAGGACCAGTATCAGCTTCTACTTGGTACGCTTCTAGTACGACCACCACGTCGAGCCAGGGCACCACGTTGAACCCAATCGTCGATCATGTCGTCCAGTATAGAACTAATCAACCCAAAAGCTGAAAGCGTTCGTCGCGCTGCGGCGCTGCAGGTAATTTCATCTTGCTGCATGTGTCTCTCCTCCTCTGCATCTCTCCCACCAGGTCAATACAACAGGTGCGATGGGTCTCGCAAATGTGGTGAAGGGTAATCTCGGTAAGCGTCCCGCGCCGCTTCTCGCCCCCCCGTTTCGCGATCGAATTTGCCTCAGGTCCAAGAGGAACTCTCAAGATGCTTGTGGACGGTTCTGGTCAGATCAAGATGACCAAGGACGGCAAAGTGTTGCTATCCGAGATGCAAATACAGAACCCAACTGCCGCGATGATTGCCCGTACTGCGGTCGCCCAGGACGATCAAGTCGGCGATGGTACCACTTCTGTCGTCCTTCTCGTAGGAGAGCTGCTTAAGCAAGCAGATCGCTACATCTCAGAAGGCGTGCACCCTACCGTTATCGGCGAAGGGTTTGATCTCGCGAAGAAAGAAGCGTTAGCCGTCTGTGTCTGATGCTGGCCCAGGTCCCGCCTAGTGCTGACGCAACCTGCAGTTTCTAGACACGTTCAAACAGCCATCGAAACTAGATCGGCCTACCCTGATTAATGTCGCACACACTTCGCTTGCAACCAAGCTGCACGCCTCGCTAGCGAAGCAACTCGCAGCTGATGTTGTAGACGCCGTGCTCACCATCAGGCCACCGCCGCCCCCCAAAGGCACGTATTTAATCTTAGAAATCAGGGTATACACGCTAAAAGTTTACTGAAGGAGCAAAAGATCAATGGAGAGACCCTATTGATCTTCACATGGTCGAAGTTATGAAAATGCAGCACCGCACGGCGTCAGAAACTCAGCTCGTGCGTGGTTTGGTCATGGATCACGGCGCAAGGCATCCGGATATGCCAAAACGCGTCGAGAATGCCTTCATTCTGACGTTGAATGTCAGCCTTGAATACGAGAAGACGTACGTCGACGTGCACTGCTTCCCTCAACCTTAATTCACAAAACCTTAGGGAGGTTAATTCTGGCTTCTTTTACTCGTCGGCAGAGCAGCGCGAGAAGCTCGTCGAGTCTGAGCGACGTTTCGTGGATGCCAAAGTCAAAAAGATCGTTGAGCTCAAAAACCTCGTGTGTGACCAAGCCGTTGGTGGTAACGAGAAGCCGAAAAGTTTCGTCGTAATCAATCAAAAAGGAATAGACCCTCTCAGTCTCGATATTCTCGCGAAAAATGGCATTTTTGCCCTGCGGCGTGCCAAGCGACGCAACATGGAGCGGTGCGCGTCCGATGTTGGGACGTAATACGATGACTATTGATCACACAAACTTATCACAGGTTGCAGCTCATTTGTGGAGGCGTAGCACAAAACTCCGTCGATGACCTCACCCCGGACATTCTCGGGTGGGCTGGTCTCGTCTATGAGCACACTCTCGGAGAGGAGAAATTTACATTCCTGGAGGACGTCAAGAACCCAAAGAGCGTCACGCTTCTGATAAAGGGCCCCAACGCGCACACGATCCAGCAAATTCAGGATGGCCTTCGCGACGGGCTTCGTGCCGTCAAGAATGCCCTCGAAGACGAGTGTTTGATCCCCGGCGCTGGCGCGTTTGAAGTTGCGTGTGCTGCGCATCTCGGTGGAGCCGTCAAGAAGGCCGCCAAAGGAAGGGTCAAAATGGGAGTACAGGCTTTCGCAGACGCACTCTTGATCATCCCAAAGACCCTTGCTCAGAACGGTGGCTTTGACGTTCAGGATGTTGTCGTGGCCTTGCAGGTTTGCGTGCCTTTTTTTTGGGATTCTATAGTGATCGATCTCTGATCTTTATTGTTCTCAGGATGAGCAATCGGAAGGCAACATCGTTGGTATCGACCTTCAGTCTGGCGAGCCGTTCGACCCTACGGTTGAGGGAATCTGGGACAATTATAGGGTGAAACGGCAGATGTTAAACTCCTGGTGAGTTCACCCATACCACTCCACCAGCACGTGTTGTACTTATCGAGGTACGCAGTTCTGTCATCGCCGTAAATTTGCTGTCCACAGATGAAATACTGCGGGCTGGACGGAGTTCGCTCAAGCCTGAGGGACAGTCGTAGTAGATAGCGATGGTCGCATGTAGTGTTATCGTCTTTTAATGTCAGGTTCGATGAACTCTTTGAACCGCGACTCGTGACTATGAACATTAACAACTATATGGTACCTAAAGTATTGTTTGCCAACGCGAAAGAAGAATGAACAAAGCATAAATTATTATTATAACGGGGTCCAAGAGCCGGGCAAACGAGCGAACGGGTGGCGAGTGAGGGTGGTTTAAATTACACTGAATGTTTCTTGAGCAAGATGTTGCAAGGTCAGTCGGAAAGTATATCTGATCCAGAATCCCACCCGGCGTGGATGAGATGCGTCGGGGGAGCCAAGTCATCGCCACAAAAGGAAGCAGACTTTTTCAAGTAATGAGACATGGGTGTCGCCCGAGCGTTCTTCCAGGGCACGATTGGAGGAAGTTCTGTGGTGTATATAACGCGGAGATGAGAAAGGAGGTCTTCACTTGCGGATCCTTCATGGCTCTCCGGGGTTTCTGCAAGAAGCCCCTCAACAGCACGGTCGTCGTCGGAGTTTGTACTCTCAAATGACTGTTCACCAGGAAACACGGTGCGAGGCTTCAAAGGACAGTCCGAGAAGCCCACTACCTGCGGGGGTGCTCAATTCTATGAATATGAAAGAGCCAGGAAACCATACGTACGGTCTCAGTTGCTGTTTCTGGAATTGCCTGGTCAGTAACACTGGCCATAGTGGACTTCTGCGGTGATACCGATCGACCAGCAAGTGGTGTCCGTGTACTCAACGCGGATGACATTTCAGATTGTGAGGTGGCCTCAGATAAATTATTTTCGTCAGGAAGTGAAGACCTCGGGCGTAGTCTCTGGCTCCGGCGGGTCCCACTCCCTGATTCTAACGGTGACTTGGTAGTTGAAGACCATCGTCGCCTGGCAAAATTAATGGGGGATGGTTTGAATGTCAGGATGGTGGAGATAGAATGCCGCGGCGTGGGGGGACGTGGAGCAGGCTCTTCCAATTTGCTCTCAAGGCTAGGCTTATCTTGGAACGGAAATTGGTCTGGACTGGGAATGGGTAACGGGGTGTGATCTGGAGGAGTAACAGGTCCATTACTCTCGCTCTCTACGGTAGGGAGGGAACCCTCGGCGTCTTCGTCGGGGGAAGTATCCTCGGGTGGGGGGGGAGCCCACATTCTACGAGCGAAATTCGTGGGATTAGGTCGACACAGGAGACCAGCGTTCAAGCCTTTGAGCCTTAATAGGGAGGAACCGTTGGGATTGTGCGGAACCGGATCTTCATCTCCGTCTCCTGGACGCGGAGTACTCCGTAATTTCTTGTTCGGACGTGGTGACTCGTCACGAATGATAGCGCGTTCGCGTTTCCTGCCAGAAAGCATAGCAAGGTCCTCAATGTTGTCGTTGGTTTCAACCTGCTCCTGTTTGTCTCCAAGCCATCGTTCCACCTTTCTCCTCTGCAGGACCTTCTGTGCTCGTGCCGAACCAACATGCAAGGTACCAACCCTTTTCCTCACGAATCTACCATTCGTAGTCGCTTTCTTGCCGAAACGACCATTCGAGTCCCTGGGTTGAGATTTGACGGCCAACGACTTGGGCTTGAGATTGCCTCGCGAGGACGATGGGCTGGCGGGTTCATTCCTCAATTTCATGCCCGCTGGGGAAGAGATGTGAGGCCGAGCGGTCTTCCCAGGTGTGGATGGAGGTGGTGATATACGGTTTGGTCTAGTAGGGGATGATTTACGGGGTCTGCCTCGTTTGCGTTTAGGAATCTCCTCTGCCATAGGATGTTTGCGAGGGCGGCCCCGCTTCCTCTTAGGGGCCATCAAGAGCTCCTTCGCTTTGTCCGACATCTCCACGACTGGTCCCTGTTCAGTCTTCCTTCTCTTCGCTGGCCGCTCCTCACTACCGGCTGAGTGTCTAGGCTCCACCGCAGGAACGTTCTTTGGGGCAGGACGTCTAGATGCCGATTCTCCATCATCCCGAGGAACAGAAGCGACTACCTGAGTGGCTAAACGAGCAGGCCAGAGTTGGGAATAAATGGCAAAGTGTCGCATGCATCTGACACCAAGGTAAAACGCCACAACGTGAGATAGAGTCTGCCTTCTAAATGAACGGGAAGCTCGACATACCGAGGACACTCCTGTGGCTCCTTGCGCTTCTTGCCTCGCCGCGGCGTCGTGTCAATGTTAAGACCCCAAACTATTTGATTGTCGACGGAAATCATTGGCAGAACGTTGTGGCATGTTACGCAGGTAGGTAACGGTCGTCCATCTGATCCCATAGGCACCATATGGTCGGCAGCACTCAAAGATTCATTCCTATCGACATGCAATGAGGGACGCGTGCGCAGAATTCGTGCTTCAGGTTCCTCCTTGATTTGCTTATTATTAATAGGGGTGGATAACCTGCTTGCACTTCGTCTGGAGCATCTAGAAGGCAGTTGTGCAGGGTCAGATGGCGCAGGCGTGAACGATTTCGCGGAAACTTCGGGGGTAGCAGTAGCAGATGCATTCTGACGCCACCCCGTGGACCTGGGCTGGGTTCTCGGCTCTTCCACCAACTCGGAACGACTGATAGGAGGGACAGAGCTGTTGAAACGAAGACAGGGTCAGAATACGATCAGTCGACACAATACTGACAAACCTCGAGGCTGATCTTCGCGACATTGATCGGAGGGCAGAAGAGCCGCCTCCAAACTCCAAGTCAAGCTCGGCGACGTCTGACGCATTTGCGAGTGGCTTATTTCCTTCCTTTTCTTCATCGTCACTTTCGTCTGAATCGTCATCCTGTTCCTGGATAATAGCATATACTCCGCGGCGAGTTCTGCGCTCGTTCACGTTCCCTACCGCAGTCGGGACAGGCTCAGAATCGGTGAGATCATCATCCGATGCACCGGCATCCGATTCACAGCCGGAGGCCTCGCCTTCCGGTCCATAGCCTCCTCGGGAGCTCTTTTCGCACGTTTCACAAAGGCAGTATCGGTTCTTGCTCCCAACTAAATGGCTAAATCAGGTATAGTGTGCACAAGAACGTTGCTTGGACTGACAGTAACCATCACCATAATGTGCTGTTATCTCTTCGCCAACGGCGATAGGACGGAGCACGCGGAAAGTGATGTATTTGCCTTCCCGAAACAATTCACAGTTATTCTCACAATCGTGCTGCCGAAAAGTGTCATGAGCACATGCCCGCAGAGACCATCATGACTTACATTCACGAACCGAGCGGGACCCAAAAATAGATGGTTTTTCTTCATTTGACGGGAATGGATGACGCTAAAGTCCCTCCTGATGTCAAGATTTCTTAGGTCTGTCCGCTTAAGCTCTTTGTCCTCTTCTTTGGATAAGTAGGCCATTGAGCCCTTGAGTTCCAAGATAACCATGCCAGGAGACAGGGGGCGGGTGGCGAGGATACACAATTCCGACTTGCCGGTCTTGTGGGAGTATCGTGACGTGTGCGCTATCTCGATACAACCTCCAGGATGGTATAGTTCGAAGTATCGCGAGGCATGTCTGTGGCGAACCGAACTTCAGGCGTTGCTAACGAAAGGATAGGGTCGTACACACGTGGCAAAGGCATTAATCTGTTTTTGTGTATATGGCTTGAGGTAGTAACGAACGGGCTGAAGACTAGAAACGTGGGAGTTGAGAGATAACGTTCCCAGGCAATACGTATAGGGACACCAACGCGAGGAGTTCGTCCACTGCTTGACGCACAGCGTTTTGGGGAGGACCCTTGCTTTCGACCAGCTGGAGGTAAAAAAAAACATGTATCAAAGTAGTTGGATACATACGTTACGGGATGAACATGAAAGCGTGGCTGGACGTGGAGATACGACTCACGCGTCTAACAACTGTCATGAGATCGCTAGCAGGAACCTTTGGGAGTCTGCGGGAGGAGTCCATCTTGTGTACGCAGAGAGGAACGTTTCCGGTACCGAGCTTCTCGACCAGAAGGTGACTGAGAAAGTCGTCGTCCCTGGAGAGGTCGCGCATGTTCATGATTTTGGTGGGCCGCCATGTCAATGGGGCCCCTCTGAGAGAGTGGGAGCCTACCGCGGACGCCATGGGCATCGAGCTCGAGGACGAGGACGACGGGGGCGCGTTGGAGGGGGATGCGAGGAAGGGAGAAAATAATAGAGGCAGAGCAGGAGGAAAGGAATGAAGTGCACAGAGGCACTGGTCCGGTTACGACATTCCAGGTTTACCCCGATTATATAATCAGACTTTATGCGGTGGGAGGACACGGTTGCATAATGGTAACAAGTAGAGAACAACATCTCGGACTAGATAGTACGCCGACACCCCTCCAACATATCTTATGCATTGTGCGCGTGCTTCTGCTTGCCAGTCCGCAGCTTCCTGACGTAGAACTAGCACACTGACGTCAGCGCCACAGCCAACGAAACACAGTCCACCTACTTCGAGCTCCTTGCCCTCCAGGACATACCCATCGGCGCGGCCAGACTGTCCCGGTCGGCTGGAAATCGCCGCATACAGGCGACCAGCAACGAACTGCTGCTCCAACAGAGGGTCGATTTTCGCATCTGGCAACGGATCAGCACCCCGGCACCGGCTGGGATCATCCGGATGTGATGTCACCTTTCTTCCTCTCCTCCAAGATGCGTTGCACGTGGTTGGATTTTTTAGCCGGCTCCTCGGTAGCAGCGGCAGGTGCCTTGGCAGCACCCTTCTTGGTGATGGGCTGTGCGTACTGCATCCACCAAATCTTTGAGCGACATATACAGATAAGGAATGCCACGACTCACGTGGGCCTCGTACCACTGTCTGAAGGGGGTCGCATCGACTTGGATGACAGCACCCTTGACGAGGGTGTTGGTACGGACCAACTCATTGTTGGAAGCATTGTACACCTGAGTACCACGATCAACACGAGTGTTCTCGGATGCATATATGGGACGTAGACTCACGACACTGATGATACGAGTCTTCCTCGTGGTGTGCTCTGAGGCCCAGGCAAAGTTGCCAGAGTCGAGACGGAGAGCGCGATACTTGAGGTTACCGCCGCGAACGCGCACAGTGTGGATACGCTTTGCGCCAAGCTTGGTGTTGGCAGGCTGACGGCCGAGCTCGAACTTTCTCCTCTTGCGGTAGTGGGCGCGCTGGGCGCCGGTTGCAGAGCGCTTGTGCCGGGACGAACGTGAAATACCTTTTGCAGAGATGGTCAGCGAAGGATGTTGCAGAGGGACGGCACTCACCCATGTCGAGTGGTCTTGAGGATGGGTGGCGGTTTCTGATGATACCCACTGAAAATCAAGGTTTGTAAAGTTGAAGCTCCGACGGCAAGTCCCGCCAAGTGCGGCTGTGCCAGGCATCCCCTGAGTGTGCCCACTCCAGCATGTCCACTCGCCTGGTTAAATGGCCGCGGTCGCCTCCTTCCTCGTTTCCCATCGCTTCCTTCCCAGTCCCTGATGTTGTTGTCCAACACCCCCCGCTTCCGCATCTTTCGAAGGCGCAAGAATTCCAGGTCGAGTTCCCCATCCCAAACAACGCGAAATGAGCTTCACCGCCTCGTTCATACCTCAGAGCCGATGGCGCGAAAGGTATGTCGCTTTCTTCATTTGCGCCCCAGTTTCGCGTACTTAGTCGAGCGGAACGATACTCCCGCCACCCTGCTGTGCATCATTTCCATTAGGCGTTCGATGCAGAGATGCAGGCATTCCTCAAACTTCACTCTCGCTACCTCACCGACAAGGACAGCCGACGAGACCTGTACGCGTCCCTTACTTTCGCTTGTCGACAGCATCCTTCATGTCGTGGTCAGCGACTGGAAGAAGATTCAGACCCCTGACGCGGATCGAATTATCTCCTATGACCAACTTCCGAAGACAGCCGATCCTCGAGCACTATCCAAATTGGCGATACTCAAGCTCGACGGTGGCCCTGGAACATCCGTAGGCACGTACTTCGTTTCCCCCTATCCTTGTATGCGTACCTAAAAATGGCCACAGGCATGTCCGCGAAGAGCACCCTTGAAGTCAAAGACGGAATGACGTTTCTCGACCTCATCGTAAAGCAGGTCCAACACCTCAACAGAACACAGGCTATCGACGTCCCCCTCATCCTTATGACATGCTTTAATACGCACGAGGATTCCTTGCGTATCATTCAGAAATACGCCAACCAGCCGATCAAAATAGCGACCTTCAACCAGTCGAGATACCCGCGGATTTTCGCCGACACTCTGCAGCCTTGTCCGCACCATGCTCGGGATGATAAGAAATACTGGTATCCTGCTGGCCACGGTGATTTGTATGACTCGCTGGTACGCAGCGGTACTTTGGACTGTCTGTTGGCAGATGGGAAGGAATACTTGTTTGTATCAAACTCTGATAACTTGGGTGCCTTGTGAGTGGTGGAGATTTGAAGTGTGAGCAAGTTTGGAATGCGTCAATGTCACTAGAGTGGACCAGAAGATTCTACAGTATATGATGAATACCGGCACGGATTTTCTGATGGAGCTCACCAACAAAACCGACGCCGACGCAGGGGTAAGTCTCGCTCGCGTTGTTTGTTCTACATGAAATGAAGCTTGTTTGATAGGGCGGTACTCTCATTCAGTACGATGGCTCGATGCGTCTGCTCGAGATTGCTCAGGTTCCTTCTGAGCACGTGGACGACTTCAAGGGTGGTGAGCGAAATTTCTCGAGGATACCGTCAAGGGATCTGCGCTAACAAGGTGGCTAGTGCACAAGTTTAAGATCTTTAATACGAATAATTTGTGGATAAACCTCAAAGGTTTGTCACCTTTGATTGAAACGGTATCGCAGATCATGACTCGTTTGCAAGCCCTCAAAAAAGTCATAACAGATGGAAGCATCGATCTTGACATCATCGTCAACCCAAAGGTCACCGACGACGGGCAGCCTATCATTCAGGTACGATCCATGCATAACGCCGCTCGGAAATTATCTCAGGCATTCTCCGACGCGCCCAGCTGGAAACGGCTGCAGGCGCGGCAGTAAAGTATTTCAAGAACGCTCGTGGAGTCAACGTTCCTCGCTCTCGCTTCCTTCCCGTGAAGTCTTGTTCGGACCTGCTTCTGATCAAGAGCGACATCTATGTGCTGAAAGACGGCCAGCTTATCATGAACGACAACAGGATGTTTGGCAGCACTCCTGTGATCAAACTGGGGAATCATTTCAAACGGGTAAATACCTCGTATCTCGTAAGGGCTAGAGAACAATGACCCACTGAGGATGCAACACCAGGTTCAAGACTTTGAAGAGCGTTTTAAGAAGATACCATCGATTATCGACTTGGATCATCTCACCGTCGCTGGCGACGTACACTTTGGTCGAGGAGTGACATTGCGGGGCACTGTCATCAGTGCGTAGACACCGTTTTCTTTAAGCCGACGTATGGCAGCTGATTCTTGACTGCGTCGCATAGTCGTGGCGAACGAAAGTCAGAGGATCGACATACCTGATGGGTGTGTGCTGGAGAACAGTACGATTCTTCCTTTTCTCTTCGAGGCACATAAGTTGAGTTGAGATTGTCAGGAATGGTCTCCGGAAACCTCAATATGATTGTATGATCTGATCAACTACCTTTTTTGTATCGCTGATCATTTGTCTGCTTTCAGGATCTATGAAATGTCTACTGTAGTGGAGTCGTCTAGGTGACAACTGTTGAGAATCCTGGTATTTCTAATCTAATCTTTCATTTCCTGATACCAGATTCTAGAACGGTCTTTGACCTTATTCTTACGCTATTCCATATTACTCATCACATATAGATAAGTTCTTTTCTTATCTCATGGTCTAGACTATGACATCACTCTTATCTGGTGTTTCATGATGTCATAAGATGTGATACACGTTTTACTATACGTTTCACATTCTCTTACATGTTTCATACTTGAAACATCTTCTACTTCTACCATGTTTCATATCTGAAACAGGTTTCAGGGTTAGTGTACAACACTATATAAGACCAGGCCTTAAGCCCGTCTTCCCTATCTCTAATTCTAGAGAATATTATTCTTCGCTCCCTCCTCTCACTCAGAACCACTTGAGCATTAGTCCTCCCACACTATTGCTCTTTTCTGAAGACCCTTTGTTACCATCCATAACCAATCAGTGAGTTATCTCCCACTGATACCATAATCCCTTCTTGCCCCTGCGTAATTGGGATATCTATCGTCCCGATACACAGAACGTAATGTTGTCCCGTCTCCGGTGGGCAGAGAAGAATAATGCACATGTTCCCGGTGAGCATTCTGGCGGTCCAGCGAGCACCTTGTTTATAGACTGGTCCAACGTTAGCGCAGGTATGGCATGAATGGACTAACTGGCGTAGACACAAGTCATGCGCGCGTTTACCTGACCATTGGACAGGAACGTAACGCTATCCTGCGGTAGCCTGGGGCATGATCTTGGTCTGAAATGAATCTGACGATGTGCAGGGCAGTAGTCAGAGGTTAGGGGCTGGATAATGCACCGGGAGAAACCGAAGCGGAACAGGAACTTGCCGAGCGGAGTAAGAGCATCATGTCCCACAGCTCAACCACGACAAGCCGCGTTGCGCAGCGGCACTCGCGTCCTGGCCTCTTCAACAATCGTTCGAGGTCTTTAGACTGTAATTTCGCTGCCCTGCACCGCTATATGAACGGCAGTCGTGTAACGGTGCGCTTGACTTGAGTGAGGTACCCGGCGCCAACGTAGACTGGGACTCTGGCATTCCACTCCACCATGAATTGGCACCACGCTCTTGGTATCTGCCTTGCAGAACAGCGTGATCAACCAGTATCGCAGTAAGCCGTTCTTGCCCCGGGCCTTTTGTTGTTCCCCATTCGCATCTCGGCACCTTTCGGTTCCACCTAGATTCCAGATCTCTCACATGTTCCGAACATCGGCCTTCCCGTTCTCCGACTTCCTCGCGAATATCGTTCTTCCTCTCGGGATCCGCCGGCCCCTTTCGAGGGCCTTTTTTTTTTTTTGCCTCCGTGATCGGGTCCAAGTGCCACAGTGACTCACCCAATCCAAGCGACACACTCATTCTCCTCGTTTGACAGTCCAAAACATTCAACTCAACTTCGCCAAGTTCATGTAGAATCATTCAGTCCCTCATTCCGCTCCACCTACTCGCCGGGAATTTAATTCGCGAAAGCTTCTCGTACGCCGGTCGGAACTGACCGTTTCTCGCCTTACGACCTTGACAATAATAACCCGGTATGCTCGGAGAACTTGTGCTTAAATGACTTTTCGATCAGCCTGCCGCATCCGACGAATGGGTTTAAATCCGCCTATCAATCGAAATTTTACCCGCGACCCTTTCTTTCACCGCCGTAGATTTGATCTACTACATAGTACCGCAAGCACTACTCCCTGGATTGCAAATAACCCCACCGGTCGCCAGGTTCAGCAGGTGGTCATGTCCCTGAAGGCCTGACAAACTAACAGCAGCTTATGGCAAGCTTTGTACCGCATGATATGTACGTTAAAAGCACACCTCCATTCTCCGACTCTCCGACAATGCCACATCATGATGCCTATCCCTGAACCCATACATTTCTTTACACAGATGCGCAGTCAGATTCCAAGTGAGTTCTAGTTGGTCACGGCTTGGTACCGCGGTTTCATATACGCAGGCGGCCGGAATTGAACCAAGCGGGACAGGTCCCGAGGTCGCTTCTGAGGTGTGGCGACGGTGCCTGGGTATATCGTGCCACTATGTAGCCGTTCATTAGAATGACAAGGGACGAGAGAACACATACGATAAACCAGGCGGCCGTTCAACGGTTCGCCACACTCCAAGGCCCAAGGGGGTCTTCTTCAATTCAAACCCTTCATTTTGAAATATGCATTATTTGAGCGACTAGATCGTATCAGCAAGCACTTGGCGGGGCGATGGCACCTCAGTTTCAGCCGAACCCTGGATATCTATTAAGTGACGTGATAGCGTCCAGCTTGAAGCACGCTGGCACTGCGGTCCCGAGTGCAGTTAAAGCGGTCGCGCCACAAACTGTCTTTACAGACGAACGAACTCTGTGTGACGGTGCATGTGCCAGTGACTACAAGGGTTGTCGTCAATGCCAATTCCTCCCTGGTCGCTACAATCATTTCTGTGGGACATGCTCATTGGAGGTCGGCGGCAGACGAAAAAAAAAAGGGGGTTCGACGACCACCTCGTTCCTAATTATAACTGAACAATTTTTTTTTTTGGGTTCGTCTACTAGATTGTTACATTGTTACAAGTCTTGATCAAGTTGGCAACTGTTTCAAGTCATAACCATCCAATGGTGCCTTTCAATGCTTCGACAACCGCATATGTGTGAATTTCATTATGTTGTAAGATCGCAAAAAAAAGGGGATTACTAGTAAGTACGCGCAAGTCGCGACCAACTCCAGCTCCGGCCATGGAAGGTATGCTACAAGTGATTTGTCCAAAAAGACACAAACGAGAGTGACGGAAGCAAAAAAAAAAAAGGGGGGGGAGCGTCTGAAATGTGAAACGTTGAATGACCTATCTCTAATTACAATTTGACGTCAATTCTCCATTCTCCAGCGATCAAGCTCAAACAGCCACAGAACTCTTGGCGTCACGACTGGACGCAGAGTATTGCTGCCCGTGGCGTCAGTCACGCACAAACCGTGCCCTTATCGCCTCACCTCGTCTCGAACGTACTCTTGCGTGGTGTCTATTTTGATGGAGATGTTATTGGGCGGGCGCTGATGGAGAAAATGAGACAATCTTATGCGGAATCTCTGGAAAAAGCCTACCTTGGATGTCGTTCCAATCACACTTTGGTTCGTCTTTTGTTGTATGCCTTGGAGGGAAAGCGACATTTCATCGTCACGAGACTCGGATCTCAATGATTTGCGCGCATTCAGGGTCGCAAGCAGGGAGTTGCAGTACACTGCCAGATGCAAGTGATACTAATCAGCAAAATGTTTTCGACCTCGACAAAGGACGCACGTCGACCCAAGCAGAAGTAGAATGCGATGTAGATAAACGTGTTTGGCCACGCGGCAATCTAGGCAGGATCATCAAAAAGTGATCGCGCGGGCCACGCGACAATGCGTACCGATATGAGAGAAGCAACGGCACATATGCTATCTCGCCATCAGCAAGCTTCCTCCATTGGATTACGAAACTCACCTGGTCAAGAGACCGGTGTTGATGCTGAATATGATCTAGACAGCGTCGTCTTTTACGGAAAATGACACCATCAATATGGGCACTTACCAACTTGTTGATCATAGTGTCGGATCTGAGGACGGAGTATTCAGAGTGCGAAGTGGACGCATGTGGGGAAATATTCACCTCCGGAAGCCAGTTCGCGATCTCTGCAACAAAGTGCAGAGCAATGCGGCAATGAGGACGTCCCCTACTGCAGCGACTGCATTGACCGACATTGAAAGAGCCTGGACTATTCATCAACGGGCTGTTCTGGGGATCCTGGAATAACCTCATTACCTTCAGTGTAGCCAGCTGTGCAAATGTTTGGAAGTGCAAACTAAGTGCAAATGAACGGGACGCCGATATAAAAAACATGAAGCTGAAGCGTACGCCGGGATGGAGTAGACTATAAGACGCCATTGTCAATTTCATTCATCAACAAAACCAACTCGGACCCACCAAGGATCAAAACTGCATACATGACAGTTTCAATGCATGGAACTTTAACTTGGGAACATGCAACTCACCGAATTCACCAATGACCAACGTCATCTGGGAAATAGCAATTAGGAAATCGCGTTGCAGGTCGCGGGCCACACAACTTACCACTGAGCCCGTGGCGAGCCAGCTCTTGTTGCTGACTGTGAGGCGAGTCAATGACCGGCCTCAGTCTGGGGAGGAAGGTTACGTACGCCGATAAACGCGCATTGCCAGGAAGGACTGAACGAAGAGTGCGGTGAATCCCTAGTACGTATGATGAGCTTGAGAAGAACAGTATAGCTGGAAAAGTGCCATACATTGAAGAATACTTCGGCCTGGATTACGAACGGAGTCAAAGAGAGAGACTCAGCCAATGAAACGATGACTTACAATCAGACTCCTGATGAGGAATGAGAATAAGGACTTTGTGAGCAAGAGTGGACTTACCAGACAATCTCCCCAAGGGCTGCAGGCACTCCGAAGTCGGTGACGAGATATGTGTATACTGGGAATGGATGAATACACGTGTGCCGGTAGTGGATGTTTGCACTTGCCGCAGTGTGTGATCAAAGCTTGATGGCAAGTGTCTGACACGAGAACGCCAGCGACCTGTAGCGCAAGATCGGGTCAGCGCCAATAGAGGGGAATCTCGTAAACTGACAAGAAGCTTGATGTACCACGGGTCCGAAGGATAACGACCATAGTAGTACCAAGTCTGGATGCATGTGACTAGAGTTGGGTAGTTTAATAGAGTGGAAATGAAAACGTATTGACACACACCTCCATATAGTCTGAAAGGGAACATGGGTACTATGATCAATGGCTGGACGTCAACAATGTGTCATACTCACGTCGCTGACACCACAACGCCGATCAAGAAAGCGCCGAAGCTGGGATGGATGATCAGTGACTGGACAGGGGGGAGGTGGGGAAGAGAAATACGTGTTATCCAAGGCTCCCATTGGTAGCGGGGACGTAGTGAGAGGGCGGGGGAGGGGGGGACGAGGGGGATACCTGGGGTCATATGCGGGATGGAAGGCGCTATTTGAGAGACATTGCGAGCATAGCGTGGCAACTCAGTGACAGTGGCAACCAGGCTTCCGTCATTCCAAAGCTTTCATCCGCCACGTACACGAGGCACCTCCGCTTACCCCATTAGCAATCCCCCCTCTGACATCGGATCGATCTGATCCTCAACAAAGGTTCCATAACACTTACCTTCTATCGAGCACTCGCTCTCATCGTCCCTGGCAGTGTTGATTCCTGGTTAGCTTGTATGTTTGTTGTGACCCTGCTCGCTTGCTGCTCTCGTCTCGTTATCTCTTGTTCTGCCTCTCACAAAATCTCTCAGATCTCATGCCTGCGTGACTCTTGTCGACGACAACTTTGTTTAGGATGTAACCATTGGATCTAGGTTGCGAGTTGCCCAGGAATTCCCGGCCCACAACTTGCTGCAATCTGTAGCTTCATGAGAGATACATTTTGAAGAGTGTATTAGGCTAGATGCTATGGAGGCTAAATAAAGTACGCAGCAAAATCATGCCTGGAAAATTTCCGGATGCATGCCTGCAGGGCAAGCGAAGCACCGGAATGCAGACCAACAAATTGTGCTGCGCGATTTCGAAGATTGGTTCTTGGACTCATCTCAACGACAAAAACGCACGCCTTCGTCGCTTGGATCTCGAACATATTAGGAATTTGTGTGAATATACGGACACGAAACTGGAGAAGCGGTGAAGAGCTCACTCGGAGAACCAGAAGGAGCACAATGAGCAAAGAAGCGTGGGATGCGACGGCGACTCGACATCCATCGCCGCAGTGTCCCGCGGAGTTGGTGGTAAGCGCTCATTGATGTGGTGCTTGAAAAAATGTGGCTGGCCCTCGCTTTGAACCATCCGGCTAACCAGCCACTGATGTGATTTCATCTACGACGTGCTATCCAGGCAGGCGCCATCACACGTCCAGTGCACAGTCCCAGCTGAACACCGCATGATGATTGGCGTGGCTCATCATCGCATCGTGATCCGTATTCGCCATGTTACAGATTGACTCGGACGTGTTTGCGCCGAATGAGATGTCAGTCACCGAGAATACTATCATAAGGACTGTCGAGGGCCATCATTCACGCTACGATGAAGGGGGAACATCATCCGAGAGCGTAAGTAGCGCACCGACAACTCCGAGTCTTATTTCCGAGCATGGCGGAGTAAATCTCATCATGGGTCGGAAATGACCGCAGCTAAATCCACTCAGAGTCCCAGCATGATGATGAGTCCACTCCAATCTCCCATGAGCAACGATGGCGACAGATTTCACTGCTGCTGTAGGATGTTTTATCGGTTACCACCTTCGATCACTCAGAACAACTTTCTCACATTCAAGTTATGCCCAACGGGACTGTAATACTACGAGTTCCAGAAACTACGCTTAGTACTAGTAGCACCGACGCGGACTACGACGTGGGAAGAAGATATGACCTCTTCATTGATTGGCATATCCGTCAGCGACTTACAAGTGCGGCGAGGACGCAACAGCGCTCGGAATCCTGCTACAAGAGATTGTAGCTTCAACTTAGGCGAAGTACCAACTGCCATGCTCGGCTGGATGGAAACACCGTTCGTCGTTCAACGTTCAACGTCAACATTAACAGCTGCCTCCCCGGTAAGCTCCACCCCGAGTCCCGAGTCCACCGATGCTATTGCTACGGACAACGAATATACCCATGGATTGAATGATTTTGCTCGTTCTGCTCGGACAGTCATTCAGCACACTGCCAGTGCTCAGACGCTACTCGCTTCAGTGGTACAAGCGTGTCGCTCCCGACGAGATGGTCGTTCGAATGAGCACGTTCACCTCAAAGGACGTGCACGTGCGCTGGCGATATCGTGATGCGGAGACAAGTTTTTGATCTACGAAACTGTGCCAGTGAGTGATACAGGCACGCCGGCCCGGCACTTCCTGCCGACTCGTGTCCGCCTATATAAATATGTACGTGTTTGCCTCTTGACGTCGACTCACAACAAGGTCGGCGGAGGAACATGTCCTTTCGACAGGCAACTGTAGCAACGTCGGATCATACGCCCGAGTGTCAGACGATGGCGACGACAAGCATGTTTGCGTGACATTCATGTCTGCATCATTGGTGCCGTAGATGGGCGTCGACTGCGTACAGCGCCCGATCCAGTAACGATGGGGATGGGCGAACAGTGGTGGCCAACCACTCCGTTGACAGGTTCAGAATACCCAGGGTAAACGAGGGGAGGGATCGCCGGTAGCGAAGAGCTCTTTAGAGGAGCAATCATATGATATGAGTGTTTGGTAAGTGTTGCCTGTGATGGAGAAGGTCTTACGTTGAAGACGGACTCTATTTCGATCCTGATTCACCCCATGAACCAATATAGGTGATCTTGACGATGCGGCGATGGCAACACCAGCCTGACTGGGTTCAGGCCGACTGGCCGGACACAACTCTGCACGGTTGACCGAACCCTTGTCAAACACGCTCAATGATTCGCAGGTCATCGAACTCGGCTCCTTGATTAAACAAGGACGACCGCTGAGAGTGGAAGCCTGGCAACCGCACATGGAGGATCAACCATAGGGGTTCTCGGGTTCTCGGGTGAATGGAAAACGAGATAACAGGAGAAGGGTACGATCTCGCATGCCGTTTGAAGCGGAGGGACGACTTCAAACGTGACAAACACCTCGACGAGCATCTTGACTTCCGGTCCCCACTCGGGATGCACAATTCTATGTCGTCATCGGAGATGACGAGTAACCAAAAGAGTCACGATTCTTACCCAGACAAACGCCATCTTACGTCGCCTGGCGCATCCGTCCAACGCTATCACCACGCTCGTTTTCTCTCTCATCATCCAAGACACGTCTTGTCTCATGACACATCAACACCAAACATCCCCCTCAGATGCGAAGACACTGGCGGATTGCTAGTATGCACCGTCGAAGCATTTCAGCCTGAAATCGTCCCCCGAGATATCATCTGACCCACCACACGACGTCGGCCCTTCCCCAGAGGCTCCACCGGACGCGTATCCCTCACGACCGGCCGATCGTTCGACGTCGATATCTCATGGATCCTTCGAACGCAGCATGGATCACAACCGACGCCGGCCCATTCGACGTCTGCCCCTGACAGGGCGTCTGCGTACTGCACCCTCGTCAGCGTGATGGATTAGCCGAATCGAAACGATGAGCCCGTAGGTATCGATGACCGTGCAATGTACTCACATTGGCTTGAATCGGTGGATTTCGATGCGTTAAATTCCATGCTTTCAAACAAGAGCGACTGCCACAGATCGCCAATCTCGTGAGCAGGGTTCCTGGCACGTGTCGTGAATTCAATGAAGCGAAGCGGGAGACGCTCGGAGGGCAGAAGGGAATGTGGACACGGCTCTACAGTAGATTCGATCGTGCGCATCGGACCATGTAGACGTCCGCGTCTATGATCGATAGATGAAATGGGTCATCGACGAGCGGCATGCAGGAGCCAAAACGTACATAATACCAACCTGAACACCGTGTCTATCCCCGCTCTTCCGCAGCCGGCACGTGGTCGCATGTGCTATGACGAGGACTGTGGACACCTTCCAAGACCCCTTGACTGCAGATTGACGATGACGATGCGGCACCGCGAGCAGGGGCGGTGGTACTGGGGTGTTCCGGATATGACAGAGTTGGTGGTAGAGATGGTAGAAGCGGTGTCGTGTGATATGAGAGGGTCTGTGGGTCTAAGTACACAGGACAGTCCGACACGATGTAGGAGCTGGAGGCTCTCTACGTCCGTATACAGAGTTTTTCCCCTTTTCCAGCACCCTCTAGGTTGTCCAAGGTGTCCAGCAACGTTCCCGTCCTACCCCGTGTCCACTGTCCGAGTGGACCCGACCTTTATAAGTACGTTTCTGCTCTCCGTTCCGTTCTTTCCGATCGTCCGTCCCAACCCGGGCACAGCCGGTCGATGACTAACATGATATAACCAGCTCGTTGCGTTTTGTACGTCATTCTTACTTTTTCTCGTTTCCTTATTTGTATACCCGATCACCGGCGGCACTTACTTCCATCCAGATCGTTCCAGACCACTTTTACTTCGTTCCATGGAAGGGTCGCCGTACACGACTACAGGGCAATTCGTACCTTTTCATATGGTTTCTTGTCTCTTTCTATGTGACATTGTTACCCGTGACAGCGGAGATTATTTTCTTCACAGCCTTTGACCGCGCTTTTCGTAGTTACCTTATATGTACTAAGTCTTGGGAGTTGCCCAGACTATAAAATCTATACCCTTTGCGGAAATGCAGTACCTTCTTTCCGGCTCGATCTTATGATTCTAAGTCCTTTCCCCAACCTCGTCCAAAACCTCGTCACCTTTTCCGCTCATATCCGGTCCTCATCCTTGACCGGAAATCAACTTCGTCTATCCGGATCTTTGTATTTCGACCGGGTTCAACCGGATCGACTGTTTCACCCGCGGGAAAGTCTTCGCACACCCTTCTCATTACTAACCTACCTCAGGC
>JBBPRR010000234.1:0-31389 GCA_038093115.1 Hortiboletus flavorubellus
TCGAACTAAAGAATACAGGAGTGAAATCGGAGGCTTATATACGGAGTTCAAGAATGATTAGTAAACGGAGTCGTAAGGGATTGGTAAGGGAACGGGAGTCGGGAGTAAGTATCCCGGAGCTGCGCTCTGGGTAAGAGAAACCCGGAGCTGTGCTCTAAGCGAGACACAGGTTCGGAGGTAATTAAGTAATGGAGCTAATACTAAATAGGAGAGAACAAGGAACAGAGACGAAAAGAGAATACTAAGTACAAGTCCAGAGTCCGGAGACAAGTCCTGCGTGAGAACGCAGCGGAGTTCTTGATGATAGGCCCGGAGGGCTGGAGTTGAAACTTGGGCGAAATACGGGATATGACAGGTGACATGCTATGGGAAGTGTCCCATTCACCATAACCCAAAAACCTGTTATCATGGAGATAAGGGACCCAGATCAGTTAAGTTGGACTTTGAGTAATATTCCTACCACAGCACTGGTAGTACCCACGAGCTTTTGCCCACCCCCAGTATATCTCAATTGGATTGAGCTTGCAATGGAACTTGGGTAAGAATCAGTGCTTGTGTTCTGCTTGCTCAATAATTATCTGGATAAGTGATTTTTCATCCTGGAAGTCCTGCTGGTTTGCTAACAGTTTCCCTTCCTGCCAGTGGCTCACTGCTGGCACTTGGGTTGTCTTTACTGTTTTGTCTGGCAGGTCATGGCTAGGGACCAAGTTTGGTACTCAGGCAACCCCAAAGGTGAACATTACATAATATAGGGGCAATTTACAAAAATGTAGGATTATGCTAGTTTAACCTAGTTTCTGTCCTAAAAATGAATTGGGGAGCAGGTGGCACAAATTTGAGCCCTCTAGAGACATGCCATTCTTGAGTGATATGCACTGTATTATGTAGGACTAGTTTGGACAGCTGCTACATAATAATACCACTTGTTTAATAATAAAAAAAGACCTTGCAAGCAAGTGGACCTCTTTGCTTGATTCATCATCTGGAAGTGTCCATGTTGGCTGCATGGTAGTTGGCTCATTTCTTGAGCAATGTGCTCTTGAGTTCCTTTGCTATGTTGTATGATGCCCTGGCCCTTAAGGCCAAGCACTTGTTGCATTCTGATTCACTTTCTTTGAAAAGTTACTAGGTCATTATTGTGGGGAAAACTTAATATGGACTTGTTAACTTAGTAGTTGCTTTAAGATTGTTGTGGGCTTGAGGCCCATCATCAGCAAATTCTAATCATGCTGGACAGTACTATAATAGTACTATCATAGTGTATCATAGTATGTCATAGTGAGCCATAGTACATCATAGTAAGCTATAGTAGGTCATAGTACATATAATATTATTATGATTCATATAGCACACCACTACAATCAGATTAAAGAACATTTCAAATCATTCAATTTGACTAGCTAATTTTGTTCTAATGATCTCCTTTCTGGTTCTAATTGTCTTTTCTAATCCTAATCAATTCTAATCCTTATCCCCTTACACTAATCTTAATCCTAACTATATTTTCAATGTACAAATCAAGTGAAAAATATAAATGAACTCACCAATATTATATAATGGCCCATAGGAAATAAATATAGTTAGAAAGGGATCAGGTGAAGTATATGTAGACTTATAAGATAATGACTTGAAGAGGTGAACAAGAAAGGATAAAATTAAGAAAAAGGAGAGGGTGGAGAAGTTTTTAGAGTATGGATGGCTTATATATGTTGGGTGATATAAACAATCCCAAATAAAGCTTTGGAACTTTGCACTTTAAGTGTGGGAAAAAAACTACTGAACTCCGGCCACAAGCACTTTGCTACACATTTGCTACACTCCAGCCACCATATTGTTTACTGAAACAACCCTAGAGCGTAGCTCCCTTAGGTTACCAAAAGATAGCCGTAGACTGTAAGGTGAATGAGAAGAGGCTTGTCAGGCCAAGAGATCCTTCCTATAGTGCTTTAGGGGAAAAAACCAAGAGAACTGGACTAGAGTTCCCTGGCACTGGCATCGAGCCTTAAGTACCTACTAGAAGTATGTACATGTTGTGACCGTATCTAACAATCCGGGAACAAAAGGGGAAAAGGGCATGGGGTGAAACAGAAGTGAAACACATGAGGCCAACATACAATATGGCAGAATGGAAGAGAAGTGTAACACAAGTGAAACGTGTGTATCGAGGAATGGAATAGAAGCGTGATCAAATGCTTCTGTGAAAGGGTGAAACATAAGAGAAGACAGAGATGAAACATAATGTGAAACGGGGAAGATAAGAAGCCTTGTGCGTGAAATGGAGTAAAGGGAATGAGACAACTATGATGCATGAGATAAGGGCAGATGGGATCAAGATAAGATATAAGATAAGATTTTCTGTTGTTAGCGTAGAAAATGTTAAGTCCAACAAACATAGGGGTATGGGAATATACCAATCGTAACATTTACTACACTTTTGGTACACTTTTGACTACACTCTTGACTACACTCTTGATATATTTTTGACTACACTTTTAACTACAATCTTGACTACATTTTTGCTACACTGTTAACTACACTTCATAACTACACTATTGACTACACTCTTGCTACACATCATTTGCTACATAATCCTGATGTACTTAACCTTGATCATGATTGTCCTAAATTTGACAATCCTACAGTAACCTTCACAATCCCAACCCTGGTAGTCCTAACCTTGATAGTCCTAACCTTGACAGTCCTAACCTTGATTACTACACTTTGCACTACACTTTGCTTACATTTACTACATTCCAGCCACCACATTATTTATTACACTTTTGCTACACTTTAGCCACCATAATGTTTACTACACTTTGGCTACACTTTGGTTACCAAAAATGCACCACATTTGCTACACTCCAGCCACCACATTATTTACCACATTTTGTTTACACTTTGTTTATAATTAATTTTGCTATTAATTAATTTTGCTATACTCTAGCCACCATATTATTTACTATACTTTGGCTACACTTTGATTACCAAAAATGTGCCACATTTGCTACACTTTTGACTACACTTTTACTACACTTCTACTATACTTTTGTACACTCCTTTGATATACTTTTGATACACTTTTGACTACACTTTTGTACACTTTTGGTACACTTTGAATCACACTTTTGGTATACTTTTGGTATACATTAGAACAGATAAGGTTAGGATATTCAAGATTAGGACAATCAAGGTTAGGACAGCCAAGGTTGAAATTATTCATCAAGGTTAGGATTATCAAGATTAGGACAGTTAAAGTTAGGATAGTCAAGGTTAGGACTACCAAGGTTAGGACTGTCAAGGTTAAACCTATCAAGATTACTAGTAGTACTAAGATCACTATGAATTCTATGAGTTTACCATGAACACTATAAATTCTATAAATTTTATGACATTATGATATCATGATACTATGAATACTATGAGCACTATGAACACTATGAACACCATGACAACTATAAGTTGTCTATGAAAACACTATGATATCATAAGCACTATGGTAAAATCCAGGTTTTACTGATGATTGCATGCAGTTGCAATGGACTAACTAGCATGGTATGGCAATCTAGTAACTCTAAACACCAACTTCATATTACAGGATGACCAATTTGTATAAAACAAGCTAAAGGATATACTAGCTACCATTGCCACTGGTGTCTTCAGTAGCAGAATCCACACTAGTAGCACCAGTGAGCCTATAAATTAGATGTTCATTAAATAAGGCTGAAATTAGTGTATCATTCATGACCACCCTCTTGAAACCTAATATCTTGATTTGAAAGATTTTATATCCTCTTTGGGTGGCTGTGCCAACTGTTTTGGTTGGCCATTTTGAAGATGTGCAATAGGTTTGGATGACAAGCATGACAACTGCTGTGAAATAGTAACAATTGTGATACGTTGCAGTATACTGAGGGAAATGCATAGAAATAAGGTATAAAAGTGTCATGACTTTGTGAAAGGGTGGCCTGGACTCTGGATCCTCACAAGTGAAAGTCTTAATAACTGGGAGAGCAGTGTAGTCAGATATGGCACTGTTGGACAGAATCACCAATGTATCCTGTGCAAGCTTGATGGTCCCAAGGCCTGAATTTGGTTGGATGCCATGTTGCACCACAAGGTTAAAAATGACTCTATCATGTTGAAATGTTGAATTCAAGTCAAGAGGATAAACTTACTCTTTGAGGCTATTAAAAACTTCAAGACATAGAAGTTCATGTTGATAGTGGGCAATCCAGTGCTTGTGATATGTGACTTTGATCATGTGCAACTCAGACTTCAGCTGGAAATGTGAGTCAAGGAAGTCATCCCAATTAGTGATGTGGATCATGATAGTGTCAACAAGGGTCACCTCAAAATCCTCAGGGCAGGGTGACTGAGTGACAGACCTTGGTGAATCAGGTTCTGGAGCCCCTTTGTCATCATCATGATGACCTTTGTGCCATTTAAACATTCCAACAGAGTGAAGCCACTCAAAAACAGCTGTTAGTGTCTAGAAAGTCTAAATCAGCCTTCATACATGTCACATGATTGATACTTACCATCATAGAAGGGGACAATATGGAGTTCATGGTGGAAGCTGCTGAAAAATATAGAGAAAATGAAGATGAAATGGAAGGACCTGTCCCATGATAATTATATTTTCACTTTGGAATGTCAACTGCCAGTGGCTGACCAGTAACCACCAAATCACTGACACACAGTACAACTTTCAAATGCCAATTCCAATACATGTATGGAAACTACACACCAGCAGGGTCACACCACATCACCACTTCAGGTATCCCATATGTAATGTGGACTCTCAAGATTCTGAGGGGTTATGTACTGACAATGTGAACCATAATGCAGACTTGGTGCCAACAAGCTTGGGTGTACCTGTGTTGCAGAACAAGGAGTATGAAGTGTGAAGAGACCTCAGACGAGATGGGGGATGAAATTAGGCTTAGAACTACTCTCCCCTAATGTACAGCTTAGGTTAAATACTAATTTAATCAATAGCTAATGTAATCCTATTGATTAGATATCTAGCTGCGTCATTCTTAATACTCGGCATGATGAGGTCAAGTGTAGCTTGTTATTGTTTAGTCATATTCCAACAACCTGTATACTACATATAGCAATCAGTGTGACGCCCAGAATGTGAACAACATTACAAACATTGCAAAACTGTGAGATTCCCCGATATGGCTGAGTTTTCCTCACAGCACGTGAGAAGAGTTCGCCGCGACTGGTTGCTTATGTCACGAGCTATCATGAGAACTAAGGTGCCGCACACCCCAATCGCATTGTAATATCATAACCACCCAGTTCTGATAATTGAAGATATTACATTCTTGCAGATGATGTGAAAGGCAAATCGGCACCCATGACCGGACTTGAACTACAGTGACCCATACCCTTCCTGAGCCCATATGTCCTCATCGAGTTCTTCTTCTTTTATCCACAACAACAACTGTCAGCAAATCTACACATTACTTAACCTCGCTTAAAGTTTACTTAAAGTTACTTATACCAGCTTGGCAACCCAAATGGTCCAAGTAAATTTCAAGCATTTCAAGCAGATCTCCATACTTGAAACACACGTATTTCACACTTACTTCGCACTTATCAGTACTTATGCACTTGAGCGCACATTCTCGCAAACGACCTATTTCAAGTACCCAAGTAAAAACAAGTAATTAAGTGACTAAGTAATAATATGCCCCCATCTGCCTACCACACCACAACCCGCCATCCCCTGCTGCTCGCCATCTGGATGATCCCCATGGCTTGAACATGCCCTGGGCAACTGTTCACACACATTGTGTGGTGTCATCGTCGTGGTCGCATCTGGTGGCACGGGCACAGTGGTGCCATTGTCACCATTGCCGTCATTGTTGTCATTGCTGTGGATGTCGCATCACCATTATTGCTACCAGTATGCATCATCGCTGTCGCAGCTTCTGGTGGCATGCACACGGGTTGCGTGCATTGTGTGGCGTCACTGTCATGTCTGGTGGCATACGCTTGGTAGTGCCATTGATGCAGCACCATCCTCGCTGTTGCTGTCATTGCGTCACTTGCATGTGTCGTCGCATCTGGTGGCATGGGCACAGTGGTGCTGTTGTTGCCATCATCATCATTGTCGTTGCTGCGGACATCATGTCGCATTGCTGTTGTCACCTCTGGTGGCATATACACGGGTTGCATACATGGCATGGCATCACTGTTGCATCTGGTAGCATGCACAGGGTGGTCCTGTCAACGTGGCACCCTCATCATTGCTGTGCAGGTCGCATCAGGCTGTCGTCATTGCGTGTGCTGTGTGGTGTCGTCGTTGTGTCTGATGGTGCAAGCTGGTGTGATTTACGTGCTGCCATCATCATCATTGCTGCATGCATCACATTGAGCCATCGTTGTTGTGAAGAGGGAGAGGGAGAGGGCTGAGGGGCAGTGGGTATGGTGAACGGGTCAAATGGGACAGTAGTACTTTTTTTTTTTTTTTTTGATGAGTAAGCACTGGCATGTGACATCGTCATCATGTCTGGTGGCACAGGCTGGTGTGATTGATGTGCCGCCATCGTCATCATTGCTGTGCACATCACGTCACATCGTTGTTGTGAAGAGGGAGAGGGAGAAGGGTGGGGGGCAGTGGGTACAGTGAACAGATCAATCAGGACAGCACTCATCTGTTTTTCATCTTTCTTTGTTGAGTGAGTGCTGGCTCACATGCGAGCAGGGGCATGTGAATAGGCACAGTAGGCCTTAGGCGAGGTGGTCAACCAGGTCACTTGGGCACAAACAGGCTGGGAGGGTGGTGGGTGCGGTGAACGGGTCAAATGAGGTGGTACTTACCTTTTTTCAAATCTTTTTTTGTTGAGTGAGATCCTCGGTTGGATACAGCGAGCAAGCAGGACGTGGCTGTGTGAGTGCGCTGTGACATGGGCGGTAGTGTGGGGGTGTATGGGTGACAATGTTGGTGGGTGGTGCAGTGGTGGTGAGTTGAACAGCACGTCACACACAAATGCGGACTTGCACAAATGTTTCAACCTACTGATCTAGTATGTAGTCATATACCTGTCGCGCTGACAATTTGGTGAGGTCTTGTGGTCTAATGGTTAGTTTGTTGTTGTTACTGTTTTTGGTAACCACAGGTGGTTGCAAGTTCGACTCCCAGTATTGACACAATTCTTTATTATGACTGGGTATTCCACTTAGACACTTGGCACACTTAATGGCTACTTGAGCAATACTATATATATACTTATATACTTGAATAAAGTGAACAAGTGCATTTAAGTGTTTATAAGTAATATGTAGATTTACTGATGTAACTCATGGATTAGATTGTGGTATTGGAAGAAAAATGGTTACTGTGTTGGATTCTTGATTCCATATTTGGTATTACTTGCTTACTTAAGCAGTACCTTACATCGGACCATTTACCTTTAGTCTTACTTAGTGACTTACTGAGTATTCTACAGGTACCTACTATCCTAATATCATAGTGACTTACTGAGTATTCTACATACTGTACATGTATAGAGTTCTCAATAGTAAGCATGGAATATAATCCATTGTCCAGTGATATCAGAAAACAAGAGACTTGTCATAAAGACAATACTTGTGTAGAAACTCTGCTTCCAGTTCGGAAAAAGCGTTTATTGAGATTCCCGAACAAGGGCGACTGAGATCTGATATACCAAAACAGTCCATAGCACGTGATAATAGAAAATATCACAATCTATTGTAATCTCAGGATTTTGCAATGTTTGTGATGGACGACTCATGAAGTTCGACGACAGTAAGGACAACAAGGAGGGAAACCTTTCTCTTCCTCCTCCCTACACCCCACCGCGACCTCCTCCATCTGGTTATCGCATCGCACTCGATGTCGCCTCTCCCTTTCCCAGCCTGTCGTACACCAGAGAGCCCCCTTGCTACGACACAGGCGAGACGTCCCCCATCTTCCTCGGTTCTGCGATATTCAACAACTCTGTTCACCCATGCAAAATCGGCCCGAGTCTAATCCCGCCTTGCCGTGTCCCCTATGGCGGCTCCGAGGTCGAGCATAGTGGGCGCTACGACCTCCTTCCGTTCGATCCGGAGACGATGGAGTGGATACCTACCAGTCTCGGTCGCATTCCTGCTCACCGCCGTCCTGTGCAGGGCGGCTATGAGGAAAATGGTGCAAGGCTCTATCATGCAATGGCCACCGTGCGCGATGTGAGAGTCCCCGGCAAAACCGGCGAACACCTTGTAAGTACTCTCTTACGTGCTGCCTTGCCACCAAACGATTGGTACTCTAGGGTGGGTGTAACGTGGCCTACGACGGGGTGGAGCATATCATCACTCGTGGGTACGACATATTGTGAGTCAAAATTCCGTCGTCTAGTTTGCCTCGATGAACGCGATATGGGCAGATGCTGGAAATGATCTCGCAGGACGTTCGTTGTCTACACTTGCCATGCACTTGCCGCCGAAATCGATCATGGGATTTTGCGCCAGCGGCTTACATCACAGTCCATGTATCAAATTTGTACTATCACCGTGCCCCTTCAACTGGCTGTGATTGATTCTGCTGTGCAGACTGGTGAGGTTGCAACATCCCCGCCCCCAAAGCTTGGGTACGGAAAGCCAGTCCACGGGTCTTTTCGATGACCGACTGGTATACGGGGAGTGGCGAGCGATGAATCTCGATCACGTTCTGGCGTAGAGTTCGCATGAGGAATACCCTCGGATATTGACGCATATACTCACCTTTTCCAGATCAATCTTTGCATCAGCGCCCATCCGAGTCTCGCGGATAAGATTGACGATCCACTTTTCGCCTTCATCTTTGGTAAGATTCAGTCTCTCCGATAGATCCCTGTAGGAGCGAAAATTAGAGGTGTAACGGTCCCCTCGATGGCTCCGACCGGCGTACCCGATATCAATGCGTTGATGTATGCGGCAGTATGCCTCACTGATCAAGTAGCGTGCATTGTCCAAGAACTCCTCTCTAAATTCTCCCAGGAAAAAGTCGTCGCCAACAACGCGTTCCGCAACTGCTAGCTCCCGTTGGGCGGCCTCGAAATCAAATTCAACGTAGAGTTCCTTGAGGAAAGAGGTGATGGGATCTTGATATTGGTACTCTTCGGTTTGGATGACCTTGACAATCTCCCGGATAGAATGCCGTACACGCGAAGAGGCATTGGTGTTTCCGGTAGTAGATTTTCGGGAGAGAATCGCAGCGGTAGCGATGTAACGCAGGATCCAAGGGGAAGAAGTTTGGATGGTGTTGAGATACGTGGGGGAGAGGAAAGTCTCGAGAAGAAGCGTACGCCCTTGAGGGTGATTGAAGTAAACAAAGAGCGACCAATGTACCAGCCACGTCCGCGAATGCAACTGGGCAAGAGCGGCGGACTCGGTAGGGCTTGTCAAAAGAGATGACGGTGAACGGGAGTCGACAACGTCTCGGAGCGTGTTTAGCTCTTCAAGAGCAGTCTCCCACTTTCCTGTGAGGATATCCGAGGCGAGTTTCCCCCAGTGTGCGGAGGTGTTGAGGTCGGTATCGGTGGAGAGAACGCGGAAGTGGTACAAGTAGTCTGCTGCGCCGCTGTAGTTTCCGTACGTGTACTGGAATTGGCCAAAGTTGTATAGCGCGGTGATTTGTTCTAATGTGAGCTGGAGGAAGGGACGCTGAGCAGATCACGAGGACGGGATATCGAGTAAAGCATACGTTGTAATTATCTTTGAGATACTGCAGGTTTTGATTTTTATCCTGGCGAAGTGCCTGTGCCACGTCTGGGTTCTCGATGACGTCCAGGACGGCTTGGGCCTCCTGCTGCAGCCGCTCATTTGTCGAGACGGCCCTTTCTCGCTTCCCAGAGAATTCTGGGAAATCGCAGATTGAGATGGAATGTCAGACTTGGGTGGGGAGAGGGACAGACCTTGAGGGGTCTCCTCGTCGGGGTGGAGCTGCTCGAACAGGCTGACCGCGTAATCGACCATGTTGGTGCCCTTTGCGAGCTCATACTGGGCTGCCTGGACCTGCTCGACTGGAAAGAGCGAGGTCTCTACGAGATGGGCGAGCAGAGGAAATGCGAGATGGCGATCCAAGTACGGAATGATGGTCTGAGAGAGATCGTACTCGGCCATTTTTTTTCGTGCTGATACGAGTAGATCGTGGAGGGATATATCGGCACAGCCACGACGTGTCGGACACCACGCTTGCTCTGACCCACCATGACCGCCATTACAAGGAACCTTCCCTGGTTCATTGCAGACCTCGGAACTGCAATCGTCGGCGAGGCAAGTCCCTTTACCGCATACCCTTCATCGCGGGCGAACAAGCTTTTCAGAAATGCTATGCTTCTCTCGTCGAAAACCTCCACCTCACCGATGTGGACTGTCTCAAGTACTCGCTCTCCAAGGGCTTGGGCCTCGGCATCGTCGTCGGGGGCTCCATCATGAAGGTGCCCCAGCTAACGCTCAGTAAGTCTCCCCCTGTTCTCCCGCCACAAACCGGTCTCACCCTCCCCGAGTCCTGTCCGCGCAATCCGCCCGCGGCCTTTCCCTACCTGCATACGTCCTCGAAACCCTTGCATACGCCATCACAGCGACGTATTCCTACAGAAATGACTTCCCCTTTTCTACCTACGGAGAGAACTTCTTTCTTTCCCTTCAGAATACCCTTATTACATTTTTAATCGTCTACTTGCCCTCAACACCACTTCGGAAGGCGCAAAATACCGCAGGCCGACTCGTCCTTACAGCCGTCGGAACAATCGTATCTACTGTCACTCTCTACGCCGTGCCCAAGGAAACTCTAGCACTCTTCCAACTCGCTACCCTCCCACTCTCGTTGTTCTCAAAGCTCCCTCAGATCATGCAAAACGCTCGTTCCCGGTCGACCGGCCAGCTTTCAACGTTTGCCGTGGTCGCCCAAATTGCTGGATGCCTCGCACGCCTCTTCACCACCGCCACCGAGGTTGGCGATATCCTCGTGACCGCAGGGTTTGCCCTAGCCCTTATTCTAAACATCATACTCGGGGTACAGATGTGGATGTACTGGGGTAAAGATGACCAGGAGGTACACTCGATGACGCCTATCGGGGTAATACATGAGAAGGAGGATTGGACACAGGCGAGACACCAGAAGGTCGACGTTGTCGTCCCTCCCAAGGGCCCGCTGTCTCCTCCTCGACATGCCACTGCGTCTCCTCTGGGCAGGAAGTGGGCACGAAAAGTTGATTAAATAGATTCGTCTAGGAGTGATTGTCGCTATATATTGAGCAAGCACTGGATGACATGCGCAGCGAGAACGCGTGTTTGCCCAAAGATATCGCCCCGCTACCGAACGGACCGTCGTGGTTTTTGACTTTCTTCCCATTCTCTCCACCATTCGGGCGTTGATGCCGCACGGGTTTCTTGCCATGCTTGTGCCTTCTCCGGGTCAGCTTTGAGGAATGCTTCGAATAGATCAACCACGAATTTCGTGTCTCCCTGGGCTCCTGGCTTCAGTAAGGCAATCTGGCTCTCATCCATGTTCATGTTCTAGGTCATTGCTTAACATGTGCGACATTTAGATCCAGAGCGAATTCTCACCTTGAGGATCGTCTTGAAAAAGGAATGAGCCCGGCCCATATGTAACCACTTGTGAACAGGATCCACTTCTTCCTGCGTCCACTCGCGAATTCTAGGATCCTCCATGTTGATCGGGTGACTAACCGCCATAGGAGCGAGAACGTTTCGTTGTTGAAGCTTATCGTTCAACCACGATGAAAGCTCCTCGGAAAGAAGATTGTCACCCAATGGGTTAACCACGATGGCCCGGACTTCGCCGTCCTCCGGAGTGCTCCCAACTTCTATGTAGTCATCTTGACCAGCCACGAGCTCCTCGAACGGGAGTCGGACACTGTCCTCTGTATCTGGATGAGGGATATGGATATAATGGACACCCTGTTATAGAAACGATGTTAAATGCAGCTCGCTTAACACGTGCAATAAAGTACTTACAGGGTCACTGTGAGCCGCTAACATTATCGTCACAGGCGGCCAAGGCTCTCGCGAGACATATTGCGCGAGATACACTGGCAAAAGAACAGGATAGGCAGCGGCCTGTGGGAACCTAAGGATGGAGAGTCTGTGGCTATGATTGCATACGCACAAGGTTCATCTTGACTGATTGCGGCTTGAAACGCATGTTTTCACTAATGACAGCGTCAGTGTAGGAGAGAATGCGCGTTCTGTCGAGGATATCGAATGGCAAGATATTGTATGGGAGACACATCACATCGAGTCCCCACTGACGCGCTAAATCGGGAGAGAATGGCTTAGCGAGCTCAATGTGCGTTGGTGGATTGCGGACCAGGATGCGCCCAAAGTCCAGGTTAACTCCTACATCAAAATGGAACCCAGAACTACAGGAGAAGAATGGACATGAGCATACCTGGCAGGTACCTGTCGAGCGATAGTTAGCACCGAGCGGCAAACTGTCCAGATGCACCTACAAATCCTCAAACTGCACTGTGGTGGTTTCACTCTGCTAAGATGTAAGGCCCGATTTGCAAATGAGTGATGTGACGGACCTGAGATTCTTCCGTGTCAGACTGTGAAGAAAGCCAGGCAGTGGCCTCGAGCTCAGCACGTACGAACCAAGTCGGAAGGTATAGTGGCTGGATCCGCGTTGGTTGGAGAGGCTTGAAACCGCTCATAGGGAAATACTTGGAAAGAATAGAGGCGATGAGTGTGGTGAACGGCACATTAGGTTGCCCCTTGTTCGATTTGCCGACATAACTTGCCACTGAAGCAGCGATTCCGATATGCAATATGGCATCTTCCGGAGAGAAAGCAAAGGGAATTGCTGAAAAGAGATGGGTTAAAACCATAACACCACTATGCATTGGGAAAGGACGACCTCTGACTTTGGAGTGATAAGTGGGAAGTGCTGAACCAGCTTCTGAGTAGTGTCTGCGTCGCGTCGCAGTGAAGGCTCTCCGAGCAAGATGCGGTCGAGCCAACATTGCCCGATGAGTCGTTGAGCGGCGTTGGTAGTCGTATGTAGTCCCAATCGTGGTCACGTGCCAGCGATATACGTGTCCTACGGTAATGATCTCAGTCAGAGCCAGCTAGTTCTCGTTTCCCCACCAGCGATGCCAGCGCCATCCGTGCTGGTCCTGTTCCTCCTGTTGACCCTTTCGGTCCTGGTCTGCGCTGCGGACCTCTACAAAGCACTAGAGCGTCAGTCCAAGGCGCGCATCGAACGGTACAACCTGTCATTTGACTGACGCATCACTTCCAGTGTCCAAACATGCCTCGGAGCAAGACATAAGAAAAGCCTACAAGCGCCTTAGTCGCAAGTATCACCCCGACAAGAACAAGGATCCTGGGGCCGAAGAAAAGTTTGTCGAGATAGCACACGGTAATGACCAATCCCGGTGGTATGTGTATAAACAGGACTGACGGTGGTTCCAGCTTATGAGGTGCTCTCGGACCCAACTGTAAGTCAAAAAACATGTATCGGGCGATCTTAGCACCCATTTTGTTGCACAGAAACGACAAATCTATGACCGGCATGGCGAGGTAGAACAGCCGTTAGTTCCCTCCGACCCATACTGACGGGCCGTCAATGATATACAGGAAGGTCTGCGTGCACATGAAGGCGGGCAGCAACAACATGCCAATCCTTTTGACATATTCTCCAGTTTCTTCGGTGGCGGATGTGGGTCTTCCGACGCCCCATAGACTACATATTCACCTGACCTCACGCACCACAGTCACACAGCAACAGCAAACACGTCGGGGGCCAACAGTGATGATGGAACTTGAGGTCTCCCTCAGCGATATGTATGTCTTTCCAGTCGCGATTATGTCACTATTCAGAGGGGCTTATTCTTTCTCAGGTACAAGGGAGCTAATATCGACGTGCGTCTTCCCATTCGTTCGCTCGTTATAAGTCCTAACGTATTCATGTCAGTTTTCGATGAGAAAACATGTCCTCTGTGACCATTGCAGAGGTTCTGGCGCTGCGTCTGATGGCGACATCCACACTTGTCGCGGGTGTGGAGGCTCTGGTGTCAAGATGTCCAAGCAACAGATATTCCCTGGCATGTTCGCGCAAACCCAGACTACGTGCAACGAGTGCGGTGGACGCGGCACTGTAATCGTCAAGAAATGTCCTCATTGCAATGGCAACAAGGTCGTCGAGTATGTACAACACCATACATTGGATATCGAACCCGGCATGCCCGAAGGACACGATGTATTGTTTGATAGTGAGGGAGACGAGAGTCCGGACTGGGAGCCCGGCGATGTTATTTTGCGCGTGCGCAGTAAGAAAGAGGAAGGAGGTTGGCGGAGGAAGGAGAGCGCGCTCTACTGGCGGGAGACTATTGGTATCGATGAGGTATGTGTTGCATCGCTCCGGCTGGAGTGTCCTGACATGTCGCATTTCTTGCAGGCTCTATTAGGCTTCAAGCGCAATATCACGCACCTTGACGGGCATGTAGTAGAAATTGACCGTGCAGGTGTCACACAACCCGGTGAGTGCTCTGAACAATATGTCTGTGCTTTTCCGACACGCTTTCCAGGCTACGTGCAGGCATTCGAGGGGGAAGGGATGCCCCTGTTTGAACAATCCGGGCACGGCAACTTGTATGTAGAATACAACGTTGTTCTCCCTGTGGAGCTCAGTTCAGACATGCGTCGAAGTAAGCATACTGTCTTCGAGAGTATATCTGTGACTCACTCCTTCGTACAACAGACCTCGGGGAGGTTTTCTACGGACCTGGTGGGCCTAAGAGAGACGAGTTGTAAATAGACTCAAGTCTATTAGATTAATATTTAGATTAAATATCCATCTTGCGTTTTCTATATTGAGCCGTGGGAATGACCAGCCCTAAGGTGGGATGACACAGCATAAATACCTGGCTTGCGTGGTTTCCCTTTCTCTTGGGAAACCCCTTCGGCATGGCTGCTAGGAGCGGTATGTTGACTCCACCACCCGATGTTTTGATAGCTCACTCGCTCTATCCAGCCGTGATTGATGCCGTTGTCTGTTGGGCCTCGTGCTTTCGTTGAAGGCTAGTCGTGGTTCAGCCTGCTGTTGTCTGCCAGACTGACCCTACAGTGTAGCGCGGTGGAAGTGGAACGTTGTGGAGACGGTTCCTGCCTTACTTCCGTCGATTGTTGTGCAGAATTCCTGATCAGCGATTGATGAGATATTTGCTTTGCTGGCTTGTCGAGGGTCAGCGAAGAGTAAGTGCGTATCGTTGTCTCGTCGCCCAGAGTCCTGCTGATGCTCGTATGGCAGTCCGGGTGGCAAAACTGTTCGGTCAGAGGGTGCACCGCGTGCGAGTCAGTCCGAACGGCGGACAGAGACTGCAGAGTTAGGTCCCCTTGCCCAACTAGTAGTTACCGGTACACGGGAGTCATCCCGTTTGTTATCCCAAATTAATTACCCCAGGCCATTCAAGTCTTGGTGGATGTCGCGGTAGAGGACTTGTCCTTCCGTGATTGTCTGCTGAGCCTACATTTCATGTCAAGCTTTGATATGTAGTCAATCATAAACGATTTCTTGTTTTTTGCGCGTGGTTCATGCCAATGTGAAAACTATCGACTACGTGATAATCTCCAGTAGCAACAAGTCAAGCAAATGAAAACGAAAGGACAGGTTTTCTTCATGCCTTGACATTGCCCAGCGGGGTAAGCTGTATTTGTAGACCAATCAGCAGACCAGCGACGTACCAGGTATTTATATGATTTGCGGTCGTCACAACGCTCCAGATATTCTCGCTGTACCACAAGTTAACAGTGAATACACGACACTAGACCAGAACTCACGTCTATCAATGTTTCGATTCTCTTCTTGATATCTTGTGGGTTAGGCTGGAACCGAGTTGCCAACTGCCGGGTGACTTCATTGATAAGATCATTATGGGCCATCTGCTTTCGGTCCTTCATCACTCGGACGATGCAGGCCTAGGACCAAGTTGTAGTCAGATAATATACCGTAGTTCCAGCTCTGAACACCTCGTACCTCTGTCTGGTATTGCCGTTCTTCATCAATCCTCTCCCGGGTTTCCTTCCGTTCCTCCGTACTTTCAACTTTGGCCGACACAGTGCCGATTTTGATTCTCTGCATCGGGCAAGTGAAACTGCCATTGAAAGAGAACGAATCTTGTGGATTCACGTCTCGGCCCGGCGGATGCTTCTTCAGAATTTTGTACTTGGCACAGGCGAGCGATTGTAGATGGCGTTGTAATTCATGTTCCGGTATCGATGTCGTGGACTTGATTTCCTGTGGCCGAGAAGACCTTCAACGCAAATCGTACCACGATCACGGCTACCCACGTACCCCATACGTTAAGAAGCCGTCGTCCTCCACCTGTTCGAAAAGGAGAAGGATGATCAAGGCGAACGTGGACACGTTCAAATCATGTTTCCGGGCTTTGAACTGCACGCGGACATCAGCATTCCCGAGAGACGGTTGCCATGTTAACCTTCGACCTGAATGGCGAGAAAGGTAGAAGTGCTCGAAGGACTTGCAAGACCTGGACAGGATCTCTGGAAGGACACAAGCAGATGGGGTATGTGACATGGGCCAGAATGTTGAGGTCATGACCGTCACGGATGTTTCCAATTCGAGGGGCTGGAATAGGACTGAGCCTTCCTCCGAATCGTTGAACACCTCTGACTTACCAACATGTTTTGGAGGTGCTGTCGATAACCTTGCATGGTCTCGGAAGAAATTTTCATGTCGTTGAACATCCCCTCTAGCTTTTGTGTGAATTGGTAACCACACTCGACTTTGAGCTTCGCCAGCATGCCACGCTCCGCATCATCAGAAACAGATCTGCCAAAAAGCAGACGCTTGGCAAGGTGGTTCTTATAATATCGCTCGAACGCGTCCTTTTCGGTAATGTACCTGAAAACCGTGATCGTCTTGTCCAGGACCAAGTCAACCTCGATGTCTGTTTTCTAGATAACAGTAGTGAGTAGCGGCAAATGGTAGGGTCCGATGTCAACTTACACCTTTCAGTCCTTTCTTGAGATTTTCGTCGATAAAGAGAGAAATAAACTCGGGGGCCTTCTCGTTAAGATTGACAAAGTCTTCGAAAGCCTGTGCAGTCATATTAGAGAAGGAAAAATGCAGGCCGCAGGTGGATACCTCGTTTAAAGCACTCTCGACCTCTCGATTGATTTCAAAGGCTTGCTTCCATAATCGATCGAATCTGTCCTTGAGGTCTAGGACATCTTGTACCCATTTCAACGCCAATGTTGGAGTTTGAGGTGGACCTTGAGCACGCGCTTTCCATTTTCCCTTTCCCTTTGGCCCGGTGACTGTAGCGTCGGCCTCATCACCGTCCCCGTCCCCATCTTCTACAGCGTCAGTGGCAATGGAAGACTGGTTGATGTCCTTGCCCCTACGTAAGACGGAGTCTTTGAGTGAACGCCTCAGTATTGTAAGGCCAGTGGGAACCATTGTGAAGAGTCGAAAGAGGCGATTGAGATCCTCTACTTTATCCAGGTCGATCATCGAGTCAAGTCCCGAGTTAGGCATACTGATGACAGTGGTCAGGTTCTGAGTCAGAAGGTACTGTTCAAGCGTCCTCAGCAACGGGGGGCCAGTTTGGGAATAGAGGTAGTGATGTATTCTCGATGTTTCAGACTCGAATCGACCCTCCGCCTAGTACACAACATCAGCAAGGTGACGGTGGCCATGCAAGCGTGAGACTGACTCTGCGTAGATACTCTGGAGCATCGCAAGTAGACACTAAACGCTGCGCTTCAGCTTTGTAGAACACTTCACTGGCGGAAAGAATTGCGGGTTCGAGATCCCTTTTGTAAACTGTCTTGCCTTCTTGATCTGCTACGAGCTGTAGGAGCACATCCACGCACTCCTTCACAGCCGAGCGACTGATCACGTAGCCATCTCGTTCAATCTGAATCAGAGTAAGAACAGCGGAGACGAGGTGATCCTGTATCGGAGGGCGAATGATGCACTTCAAGAACAACTCTAAACCTGCATCCCATATTTCGGGCACATCATTCGATTTCGTGTACACGCGATCCTGGTATACGTGAGCAATCCGTGCTTTGGAAGCGAAGAACGAGGTTACCATGTACTTGAGAAGGTCCCGTAATTTCGACATATTTCCAGTATGGTCGTCCCACACTCGTCTCAGCGCACGCAACAATAGCTCGGCTTCTTGACCTTGTTGCATTGGGTCGCCGCTGCCGCGACTGGGGAAAGTGGGTACTATCTCCTCCTCGGCGAGCCTTTCAACGTTCTCTGTCACAAGCTGACAGACGCCCTTGTATAACATGGAGCCACTCTTATAGAGAACCATGTTATACGCATAACGGTAATTCTCTTCGAAGGAGAGCTTGGATGCATTGTGGTTATGGATCTCGCGTATATTCTTCGAAAGACGATTCCATGTTTCCTCCGCAGATACTTCTGCCTCGTGCTGCAATTCTAAATTTAGAACGTTCACTGAGGGTACGTGTAGGCGTACCTTCCGCGGTGCTTTCTGTATAGGCAGGATGGTCAGGGTGCGATGGGTTCAGGGAGATCTGGTCACCCACAATTTTAGGTTTAGTTGCACGGCGAGCTTCATACAACCATGTCAGGTAGCAAACGAATCCTGAGCCAAGCAACTCACTTGATGCCATTCCTCAGTAGCTATCAATATATTGTTCCATCGGGGTGCCTTCGATAGACTCAATTGGGATCATTTGTTTACCCTTGTTAGATTCCAAAGCCTTTGCCAAATAAACCGGAACCTTCCGGCCACAGCCTCAAACGGCTGCTACACATCTCATAAGCATGTAATACCTAATATATGCTACGAAACACTCTGGGAACGAGACGCTTTCACGAACTCGGAAAAGTACTTTCGGAATGATTTGTTGTCCAAATCCCGCAACTTTGCGGTGAACTCCAATGCCGTGTCTGGCGGCCAATTTTGCGATGGTAAAAACTCGCTCACGAAAAAGTCATGGGCTTCTATGCCCCTAGTTTTGCACACCATCTGCAGGAAATTAGCTATCTCCAGTAGCACCTTTGATGCGCGTGGTCAGAATCCAGGCGTCGCACAAGTTGAATTGACTCACCATGAGCATTTGTCCGTCTTTGGGATTAAATTGAGGGGAGGACAGAACCGCGAACGCTGTAGGAACCAAGCGTTCATAGGCGAAACGCTCGAACCCAGGCAAAGTTTGTGGTCTGGTTGCGCTCGCACCAGTCGATGATGGTTGTGGGTTACACCAAACTTGCACGCAGCGCCCGAAGAAAGAGAACGCAGACTTCTGACTGTGCGGGTCAGAGAGGTCCTGGGCGTATCGACAGACATTTTCAAGGAGGGACTCCAATGCGTTTTTATTCCCTATCAAAACACGTTAGGCACATCGGCACGTGACGACAAAAATATATTCTTACGCTCGGAAATGAACACATCACGAAGATCAGAGGATATTACGTTGGTAAGGAGCGCTAGGTATGAACGCTTCGTATCAACATGGGCCAAACTGTCGTCGGTACCAGCAATTGGCTGGGAGAGGAGTTGGGCAATGTGAGTGTTGAGCGGTCCCAGAAGCTCGTCCAGAACATTAAACATGTCTTTCTGCCACGAACAATTGAGAATGCCGACATCCGCGTGGGAGCAAATACTCACCTGGAGCTTGTGGATCAGTAGCCCTATGAAATTCATGAAGTCAACAAGTTCCGACGGCTCGAAATGCACAAGAAGATTAGCCATCAGTGGAGGGATAAGGTGCGTTGCATTGGACCCAGTAGTTGCTATGATTCGAGCAAACGCGTGCCTGGTCTAGAAGAAGTTGTTAGCCAATGGGGTCTACGAAGACTTAGGAATGAATTTACCGCATCTCGCACGCACTTAATGGTATTCATAGCCTCCAGTGAGAGAAGAATGCCCTGTGCAACTTGCCTGAATACCTCCATGGGAGCAAAGGTGTATCCTTCCGGAACAGGGGATGGGTAATCCGGGAAACCTTTCGCAATATTGCCAAGTGCCATGATAGTATGATGAATGCGCAAAATGGGCATCACGTCTTTGTCCCCTTTGACCACCGAAATGTTGGTCGACAAGTCTTCCAACAGGGGGGTGACAATCGACAGAAGTAAACTGGCCTGTTGCTCTGCTGCTTTGTATAGCAAGGATAGAAGGATGCCGATAGTCTCGAAAATATACAGCTGCGAATCAAATATTCCAGGATTCTTGATGGCTTCCGTGAGCGGATCATCTTCTGGACTTTCGATCTTCGGTATTTCGATCTGAATGACCAGAAGGTCCCTAATGTTTCCAAGCAAGTTAATCGCGAGCTCGGGGGAGATGTCGTTCCTGCTCTCTCTAATGAATTTGTGGAAAAGGTAGAACATCCGTGAGCGAACGGATTCGTCTGTACTGTGGACTCCCCTTTGCAAGAACTGAGTAACGGACTCAAAACAGATATTGTATCACTCACCGATTACTAACCAATGCTTCCATCGTTGACATGATGCAATCTTTCCGAATTTTGAAGAAGTCACCGTATCGAGCTACGGTCTCGAAAAACTGCATGACAACTGCACGATGTGGATATGCTGAGATACCAGACTGCACAAGTGCCAACAGAATTTCACCGTGGGGGGTCAAAGGATATTCAGAATAGTCGACATCTTTTTTTCTCTCTTTAGGTATCGCAGGTGCTAGACAGAACGCTGCGCGGCCTTTACCACCACCTAGGAAAACGTGAGCATACCGACAGTAGAGAATTGATGTTACGGACTTTTGCTGACTTCTCCAAAGATATACACGAGATAGACAGCCAGTTCGGCGTCGTGCCACTCCACGGGCACGCCACTGCTATATGCTGAGAACGTTGCAAGCACTAGTGCTCGTACAGCCGCAGTGACAAGATCGGGTTCAATGGTCAAGATGGAATCCATAAAAGTTCTCAGGTCCTTTTCAGTAAGTTAGTGACTGCGGAAAAATAGCACAAACCTCCTACCTTCCGAAGGCCATCAAAAGCCACAACATCATCTTCATCGAGATCGGCAGGATCCTCATCCTTATCCCATCTCATTTTTCGCAGAACGACGTCCAACAGCGAGCTAAGGAAAGACCTGGTATCATTGTCCAATGCGTCTGAAGACACCTTCCTGGTCCTCTTGTACTGTATCCAAGTCAGTTACAGGTCAATCGAAAGCCAAGCGAGACACACGTTAGCGAGCACGGTCTGCAGTAGGGGAAACACAGTTGAACAAGTATCGTCATAGTCGTCGGCCATAAAGCGTAGCATAACGGGTTGAACTTGGTTGTGCAACCGTTTAGCCTCCGTTACTACTTCAGGCTTTGGGCAGTCCTGGGGATTGCATGAGACGTGAGTCTCAAATGGAACAAAGGTGCATACATCGATCAATTTCATAATTTCTAAACCCAACACATTCAAGAGCTTCCCGAGGGCTTCGCGATACGACTCCTCTCCCTCGTCTTCGTCCTCATCCAAACTACGTTGAATTTGTTGTTCACGAGTTTTTGTTTCTAGTGCATCAATCACCTGCCCTAGAGAGAGCACCCTTAAGAGCTGCAGCTTGTCTTCCGGTTCCTTCAAGCCTTTGGAGACAATACGGAGCAGCGCAGCGGATGTCGCCAGTCGGATGGGCAGTGACGGGTCAGAAAGAAGAGTAAAGAGCAAGGGAACTGAGGTAGGGGTCACGGTTAAGTTGATGTCGATCCAGCCTATCGAGACAATGAACGTTCAGATTTCCCCGAGGGCAACATTTGTCACGTACCAACGTAAGATCCAAAGGTCCGGACACCCCAATCAACAACTTCGACCAGATCTCCCAGGGTTTTCGATTGCACATTATCTGACTTCCGTAGGACCGCCATACGCTCAGCTCCGTCAGCGACAATGGTTAGAACGGCGTCATTAATTAAGGAAGCATCCCGTTCTCGTACTGCGTCTCTCACGCGGGCATCCCGTGTATGTCGAACGGGGTTAAACGTCCGTGCAGACTTGATGGTTTGATCTGCGACCTCTCCCGATATCTCAAGGACGAGGTGGAACAGAAGCAAAGATACGTGGCGATTGAATTTTGGCTGGGAGCTCGATTCCGCCACGTGGAGTAGAGAGAACAGGTCGGTAAAGAAGGCAGGCCATTGCTCCACGTAGGTACAGAGGAAAAGCAATGTAAGTGTATGAGAGAACTTGTTGCGTAAGACTGAGAAAAATGACGAGCTTAGACGGAGGAGCGGAGAGCAAGGAATAACGCACAGGTTGCCGTAGATTCTGCAGGACCGTAAACATATTCAGATTGTATATAAGATATAATTGACTGCTGCACTGTTCGGAATGTTTCGTCGTCCAGTGGTTCAAATCTATAGCGTCTGTTAAGATGATGGCGGCCCACCATGCTGCACACGACGCAGAGAAGTAAATGCTAACCGGTTATCGAAGAACTCGTCTAACATGCGCAAGGACGAAAATCTAGCTTGAGGTGGATGCTTACGGCCTTGTCCTTGGGAGTCCCTCTCTACGAATACCGTCAAAGCTAGGCGCCACGTTTCGTGTACATTTTGCTGGACGTTAGAGAGATACTCGAGAGCTTGCTGATGTAGTGCGACCTGCGACGGATCGACGGCAATGAGTATTGCCTGCACAAAGCGATCGATTTCTTGTTCCATTATAGTGACCTCCCCTGGATGTCTGCGGTCGGACTAGACAGATCACGAACGCGACAATCGGATTGAGGACGACAGGACACAAAGAGTTTTTTTTGACGCTATCGGATGTTTGGTAGCTTCGCAAAGCCAAGGAGACAGGTGTTGTTTGAATCGTAGTACGTGGAGACTCGGAATGCAGATCACGATTACTACACGAGTCAGTTTCCGCTCACGTGCCTGGTCAAGAGGCGACAGGGGCTAACATTGCCAGTAAGGCTAACAGCCGTATTACACGAAATGTCGTCTTGCGCAGAAGTATGAAAATCATCACTGAACAGTAAGCCCGAAAATGATGGTGTCAGTGTAGAGATGCAAGACCCCGTCTGTTTCTTCCGAGAGCAACGCCTGCATTCACAAATATCAGATCCGGGCTAAGCTAGACCGCTCGCCTTGCCGATGGGGACACTTGAATACCGCAACAAAAGGCATGGATCATGGTACGACGGCGAGGGGACGTTCGATAATGCTCCCATCGAATGACACGCGAGGATACCGATCCCCAGTTTCCGACACCCATGCGCTGGGGGCAGATCGGATGTCCGAAGATGGAAAAAGAGCAGGTTTCTGTGCTATTTTGCGAGTGTAACTCGGGGACAAACGGAACGTCTGGACTCCACGAAGTACTGAGTATCAGCGAGCTTTGGAAACCCTGCTTTTTCTGGCCAGTGTGGTGTGGAAGTGGAAATACAGTCCAGGCGATCGAGGATGACAGATACGGTGGCTCATAAATCGTGTGTAATGAGGGACAGCGTGGTGTTGTGGCAGCAGTTTACGCACACGATTGATGTTCACGTTCTGATGATGAAGGCAGAAGGGCAAGCGCCGCAATCATGGTTTAGCCGTTCACCCTCGTCTCCGCTATTTGACCCACGGGATTCGGTTCATGCGGCGTGACTTCGAATGGAAGGTCAAGGATCACCCCATAAAATATTGTAGATGCGAATGGATCTTGAACGATCTGAACGTCAAGCGCTGATTTTATGGTTGGTGACAGGCACTTACTCAATGCAAATCGTGATATGCCACGATTCATGGTAATGGCGAGCATGCAAAAATCTTACCCCACGGACAGTGGTTTTGATATCAAGTGAGAACCATTCAGATCTGCGACGGGCCAGAGTGTGATGTGTATCCTTGCGGTCTGTTCGTATTGGAAGGTGACAGGCCAACAACTTCCTGGCGTTTCTCCATTTGTTCTCCAGCTTCAAGAATTTGACAGCGGCCTGTCGCAAGAGATTGCTCGAGAGAAGTGAGGGAGGCATCCAAGGGGATGTCCCGATTGTGCGTCACCAGTAATCCTGAGGACCCAGGTGCATGCACAACACGATATGGATATGTCTATGTGTCATGTGTACTCAGCGTGTCCGGGGGTAGTCCTGTATCAAAGTCCTCTAGAGTCACCTGCATTAAAGCAAGTGGCATGTACTCGACTAACCTGTGGCGACGGCTGTGTAGGCGGCAGACTAGGAGAGGTCAAACAGAGCCAAAGAAGGTGCCTACATAAGACTGCGAGGCCTACACCCCTTTCATTACAACGTCCACCAGCTTCATCAGCAATGCCCATTCCTACTGATAATTCCGCTGCTTCAGAGCATGACAGTCAGTCCGACTCTGACTGGCTTGACATTGCCAGCACAGACAAGGATTCGGATGATAACGATTCCATTTATTCCTCCAGGGAGACGGATCATGAGGATCTCTCTCGCTCCAGGTCAAGACGGTCCTCTTTGAGCTATGGCAGCTCTCGCGATGGAGACGTCGACGCCTGGGAAGGCCTAATCGATGACAGTGCCGACGAGGGCACCGGCAGGCACAGCGACGTCCTTGCGCCCAGTCCCCACGTGCCATCCCTTTCCCAACACCCTGCTGAATTTGACTTGAATCCTGCTCAAGAGACCACTCCCGAAGAGCTACGAGTCAATGAGGGCCTTGATCAAAGTATGATCAGCACCCTCAGCTCGTCGCGCTCTAGCTCCCTTCACACTTCTACCGTCCATAACTCCTCTCGTGATATCCGCTTATCCTTTCCGGATCCCATCACTAGTTCATGTAGAGAACTTCTTAGCACATCTTACGAAGAGATTCAACGCGACTCTGACATCCTCTCCTCTCCCATCGATTCGGATGCCCTTTCAGACGGGCAAGAAGTGGATGACGAGGAGTTGCTCTCCGCTTCACAAATGCTCTCAACCCAGACGCAAGCCACATCAGCCCCTTCTGTATCTGGACCTGAACTCAAAGTTTTCCTCTATGGGTTCTCCACCATTTCCAAGTGGTCAATAGTCAATGGGCTTCTGCAGAAAGTCACTCATGGTGCTGGTCTCACCATCACCCCCAACCTCGACAAATTGCAAGGGTCTGTACGCCAGCTGACTGTTTCGGGTTCCTTCGAGCATGACCGTGCATTTCCCCGTATTATTACTGTCCTCGACAGGACTCTCCACCCCCATGACACGGCCGATGACGTAGGTTTTGAATGTTTTTCAATGGTGAACTGACTGCAACCACGCCCAGCTGGATTTGATTGACTTTTCGGGCGTGCGTCCTCTCGCTGTCGTCTTCATGCCATGTCGTCCACCGCGTCTCCCGGAACACGTGTTACGCTTACCGGTTTTAGTTTCACCATATTCTGGCGAGCTTCCCGATCTCGGCATTGTTGAGACGGGCTCTCAGGGTACATGGGACGTGCTCAACATTCCTGATTACCAGATACTCCGGATGACCGCTCCGGAGGACGCCATAGTAGTCGACAAGGATTCAATTGATATGATAGACTCATCACGCGCGTATCGGGCGTTCTCTCGCTTATGGTCCGGCGACAAAAATATGTCCAAGCGAATAATGGCCAGTGCACATGCTTTGACGATGTAGGGTTTCTTGCCACTCAGATCTTCGCAACTGACTCTTGAAAATCCGCAGCATTGCGATTCTTTCTCTCGTCCTTGGAGTAGTTGTTCGAGTCGCCATTCCGACCTCCCTCCAACAGTTCACTTCTCCTACCCTTTCGACTCTCAGTGCAAATTGCACCTCCAGTTCGCTTTGGCAATTGCTTCGACCTGCGCCCTACCGGGAACGCCTTCCCCCCTCCACTACGTTAGACAATTCTGTCGTGGCCACATCTTCCTCATTTAAAGACTTTTCGCTGTCGGTCTTTAGCGCGGAGTCAACATCAATGATGCTTTCGCATGCCAACCCCACCGATGTCCGGCACGTGATTCCGCCAACATTGCCGGAACGTTCGAAGTTCTCTAAAGACCTTATGTTGCAACCTCCTCGCTCCGTCCTTCCGCCGGACAATCGGCCAAAGGCGCTTTCTGTGATACCAGAGACGACTCCCACCACCTCTTATTATCCTGGTCCGGTCACTGCCGGACACGCGGTTTCTGCCCTGGTGCACACTTCCGTTCCTGATATTGTCAAGGAATATGCTACTGTCGCCTTCGCGATCATGAATCAGGACATGCAAGACATCTTTGATGCCCTCGATGTACTCGTCCAAGCGATATCCAGACAAACTCAGATAATCCTTAAACAGGCAACAATGCTCGTAGAGCAGTCAGTGACGCACTTCGAGAAGCGCGTAGAGTCGTTTGAGACGATCAAGGAGACGTTACACGTACATAACGAGCGCGCTCGGAAACGAGCAAAGGAGATCAAGGAGAGAGGGACCAAATGGCTCTATGACGCCTCGGAGGCGGCCATCACCAACGCTCAAATTTCGAAAGGCATGGTGCGAGGAATGGCAGAGGGTCTCGCGCATCGGGCCCAGCGCGCTAGGGGAAAGGCGAGGGAAATGGCAACGGATATCCAAGGCTTCTTGAATGAACACGATAGACTCGAGACATTCGGGACTGGTGCATGGGTTACGCACACGAAGCACTGGGATGAGTTGGTGACGAGGGTCAGAAAGCAGGGGAAGAAGGGAACATCATGCAAGCTGTCCAAGCGAAAGCTCAAGTCGGCGAGTTTCTGTTGAGGTTTGGTGGATATTTTTAATGGGTGTCATTCATGTTGTATGTACCGTCTGTAAAACAATACATGTCATGTACTTGTCCAATCTGCTTGCTCTCTGGACGGACTTGCGTTCAACAATTCATTCAACATTGTGGGACGTGCAGCACCCCGCCCACATCCGAATTCAAGATCACGAAGACCCGTCCCTCAACAGGTGGACCAACACCGCATTCTCAAGAGTTGTTTCCCATATTTCAATCTTTGCTCGTTCGATTTCTGCAACAAGCTGTCTCCGGCGCTCATGCGCACGCTCAAGGATCGCCTGCTTGTCGAGTGTGCCTTTGGAGGCGAAAACCGCGCTGGGAGTAGATCGATTCGATGCGGACGGTGTAGCAGAAGCGACACTAACATCAGCCCGTGCCTTTCCTTTTTGTGACGCAGTGATACAAGGGGGCGAAGGGAGTTCTGTGGGAGAAGAAGACAACACCCGAGCTCGAACTTGATTTTCATGTCGTGAGCGATGATCCTTTTCGGCGGGTTGATAGATAAGGGGGTCTAAAAGTAAGATTTGTAAGCGCAACCTCGCGTGGTTGAGGGGTGTAAATGCATACCACGAACGAGGTCTTGGTGGGCTATCACGCTTGTTGGCGTATCAGCAGAGGCTTCAGAAAGTGGCGTGAGTGGCTCTGTGAGGGAGCTCAACAAAGTGCGCGGGGAGGGTGCGAGCGCAGGAGGGGCCGAAAAAATGTCTAGCATTTGCGAGATATCGCCGGGCGCAAGTGTGGGCATTGGCGAGGTTGATAACTGAGGTTGAGGTGGTGACCCAGCCTGCTGAGACACAGCCAACAAAGCGGGATCGATTACTTCATCTTGTATCGCATGTGGGGTTGTCGAAGCGTCGCGCTGATCTCGGACAAGTGCGTCTGGCGCGGGGATAGGGGCTGAAGAGTCCAGGGACACAGATAGGCGAGCCCAGTCCGACTCTAGAGCAGGTGCATTGGTTTCAAGTGGCACGAACTGCTGGAGTTGGGACAACCATTCTTCGAATGCTGAGTAATCATGGGGGACCTCCGAACCAGGTTCCTCAACCGCACCTTCTAAATCCACGGACGTTCTATCCTTGAAACCGGGAACTGGCGAACCAGTGCTGGGTGTTTCCAACGAGCCTAGAAGATGACCCAGGCTGTCCGCCGGTGTCCCAGTCACGGTACCTCCAGCGTTCGGGTTGGTGGTATACAGTGGAGATTCGCGGATGTTTGCTTGCGTCAAGCTAATCTGTCCAATCTGTGTCTCCACAGATGCACTTCTGGACGACTGTGGATTTCGAGCCCTGGTTCGTCCTTTGGGAACCTTTCTTCCACTCTTCGCGGTTTGGATAGCAGCCCTTCTAGCGGCATTTTGTACCAGTTGTAACAATTGAGTTGCGAGCTGCTTTGTCCTGTCTTGCGCCCAAGTATCACGATACTCCTCGGGACCCTCACCAGCTGCAAACGGAAAAGGGACATCCCAATCAACAGCCCCAGCAGGCACATGCTTGAGCTTTCGACGTTTTGGGGGTGGAACGGCGGGAATTATTGTTGAATCGTCGGGGGTAGAGACGAAGGATACGGGAGAAGGTTGGGCATTAAAGATACCATGACCGTAAGGTCGCGTGAATGGTTGAGGTGGCGGATTCGTAGAGGGAAGGTGTAGCCCTCCGAGAAGCTTAATCAAGGACTCGAGAACAGGGAAAATATTATTTTCTTTCGTGAGAGAATTCATAATTTTTGAGTGTAATGTCTCTGGATCGAATTGATCCAGACACTGTGGCATCTCGAGTTGGCCGCAGGTGTATTTTGCAATGTGTGGAGTGTCTTGGTCATCAAGTACAATAGGGTGGGTTGGTGTCGAGCCACGAACCGGTGAATCTGAACGGGATGGTTGGGCGAGAGTATGGGGAGCGTGGGTGTATAACTGCGCAGGCTTAACACAGCCTACCAGACCCGCAAGACCAAGTAATGAGGACTGCGAGCGAAGGAAATTTGGTGGAGTTGGTTCATCTGGTCCCGGCAAGGTAATGGGTGGTGCAGGTGGAATTGGCGTCAGAGACTTCGCTTTAGGCGTTCTTCGTTTCCTGGTGGCTGCAGGGATAGTGCCAGCTGTAGAGGGTGCCCTAGAAGGGGCAGAGCGGGCGGACGACCGGGACGTCACTGCTGGTGTATGAACTGAAGTTGGCGTTCCAGCGATGTTAGACGGCCCAACGCCCAGCGAACCACGACTTGAGGTAGGACGAGGAAATAACAAGCCCGAAGCTGGGAGATCGGCTGGTAGTTCAGCACATGACATATGGGAACCAGGAAGTGCAATGGTCCCCACATTTTCTCTGCTCACTCCCGTACTCGGGAGGGCGATTATGGGGCGTACTTCTCCTGTAATTAAGGTCTCCTGGGATGGTGACCTACCTCTGGCTGGGGATGGAGGGGGCGAGCCAAAGAGGGAATCCTGGTCCTCATCAGTGTGAAGAGGGGATTGATTCATCTGGTGAAGTGTGAGCCGGGGGATCGCGTCGAGACACTGGATAAGCTAGCACCGAGTGAGATGTAACGATCGCCGAGGATATCGATTATGCCCAGAAAATTAAGTAACGTGGTGACTAGAGGAAAAAAAATCAACTCTCAGGAAGAAATCAGTGTTAATATCGAGCTCACCAACAAGAGTATTGGAGACATGAAAGTCGAGCTGCGAAGTTTAAGTACAGGAGGGCAACACGCTGAGTATGTTGGCCAAACAAAGACACCAAATAATACTGGTCACGTGACTCTAATGCCTGTATTCCTCGCTAGTTCACGGCGGTGGGCCAACGTGACTACTAATACTGGGCGAGTGGACGAATCATCTCTGAGTTCACATACTCGTGCGTTTTGCGTCAAAATTATGATAAATCTTATACCTCTCTATCCCCCGAAACCCCGAATAGTATGATTGCCTAGCTTGAAATTATGGTGTTTCCACAGAACACCATTGTTACACCGCCCCGCGACTTGAAGCCATTTTTCTGAGTACAGCCGCTGTGCTGTATCTGGCGAGCAGTGGGTAGCAATTATCTATTTGAATTCCTTGTATCAAATCACGGTGCGGTCCAAGAAGCACACCGCAGTCGCGTTTCTTATTATTCTTTGACATTATTCTGGTCTCATTGGTCCACAGGCGGTCTAGGCCCCTAATGCTGTTAGCTCTTGTGGTTCCTGTGGACGCTAGCGCTTAAAAACGTTCGAGGCCATGGCATGTCGTTAACTTGAACTGGTCCGGTTCAGCCGCCACTACCCCGCAGGCAGACCCGTCTGCTGGTGGAATTGTCTAGACCTGCAACCCTTCCCCTATAGATGGGATGCCGACACTGTTTTTCCAACCGTTCCGACACCTTGCTCGTCAGATGTTCATCGCTTTGAGTGCGTTCGAGACCATCATGAGGAATGTCCGCGCCGTGGAACTGCCTTGAAGGTCTAGACTGACGATTCCTCTCTAGTCCAAAACTTAGCGGATTTAACACCTCGAATGTTTTAGGAAATGGGATACACCCCTCTTCACGTGCCAGCGTGCTAGCTAGCCCTAAATGCTCAGCCCTGCTCAGATATTTCCCGAGTAAGTTTGCTTTGGATTCGCCCCCTTATATATCGTGTGTAGTAGATGAACTTCGGTGAAGACTCGTCGTGAATGCCCCATTACTTTCCCTATGGCATTCCCCAATATTCCGTTCTTTCGCGAGCTGGTCCGCTCACTCCGAATTAACTCTGGAGATGAGTCTACCGTCTCCGTCGAGCTTGCAAGGGAGCTTGAGGACCTGCGGAACATTGTATTGAACTTGGTATGTGTGTTGTGTGTTGCTGGCGCCCATTGAAGCTGAAAGTATAAATGTGACAGCTCATGGCGTTCCTGAAGTTGGCCAATTCTCGATTATAGCGGTGCATTGCTAACAACTCTTCGGCTAAAGCGTCCATGCGATTTCAGGATCGCGTGCGTTGGGAGCGACGGTGCTGGCGCTTCTTATTTATACCATCAACCTTCATATCGCTGTCAATACCCGCTTCCTTCAAGTAAGCTCATTCTTCCGGCCTGTTTACCCTCCTTGCTACTGTCTTTCGTGATCTAAATTTACCATTAGAATAGCCCCATTCTGTCTATATCTCTCCATATCATTCCCCTTCTCGGTATATTCTACATAGCCGTCTTCAACCTCGTGATTGTCGTGCAGTCGCCCGCCGTCGCAGCCGCCGTCCTTTTGGCCTGCGTCTTACCACCACTCATAGTTGCCGTGCATCTTGCGAAACGGTATGCTGAAGTGATCTTGATGACATTACCTGTGTAGATTGGGACTTGCTGTGCCTGACTCTCCCTATGCGACTATGATACCAAGCTAAAGGGAGCGGAGTCCATGCTTAAAACGTGCAAACGTCCAATAATAATCTGTTGTAGTATACGAACCTGTACATGCACCTTCCCAAAGGTAGCATTACGAGGCATAAATTATTTGGCATCCAAATATTACTGTCGATCTCATGTAGGGTAGCCTGTTGCACCTTGGTGGTTACATATCCCACTCATCCCACATCCCTTCCGGGGCTGTAAATGGCCCCGCAGTAGGGGTTTTCGGCGTAATTTCCGCTGTTTCCACAAGCTCGACGACCCGATCAGTTAGACCGTCTTCATCGTCCTTTTGGCCGCGCATCGCGATAAACAAAGGCCCGCGCGAGGATGGTCCCTG
>JBBPRR010000235.1:0-31350 GCA_038093115.1 Hortiboletus flavorubellus
ACTAAACTATGTACGGAACAAGGAGTATCGTAAGTAATATGTCAGAAGAGTTTAGTCAGAGGTACAAGAAGTCCGGAGGAACGGAGATGCATATTTACAGAGAACGGACCGGAGATTGCTCCTGAAGGAGCGGAGTTGTGCCCGGAGGGCCGGAGTGTGCTAGGGGTTGGCACGGTATATGACACCCAGGTTGTGAAGATACTAACCAATATTGCCACACAGGTCTCATTCATATAGTCCAGGATCATCAGATAACACCCATGCACTCCCTAGATGATCTAGGAGAATATCATCGAGCCTTTCTTCATATATCCACATGTTTGATAGCTAACAGACGCCTCTTGGAACCCAAGCATGATTCTCTTTTTCTTAGTGGCTTTCTGGATGTGGTACATGACTGCCTTTGACATCAACTCACAATTGTCAAGCCAGATGTTCATCTGGATGATCCATATACCATGGAAGACATCCTGGAAGCAGCTAAGTTCCTCCTATCTGGGTCTATGTTCCGTCAACCACCCATCTTGCATGCCATATGTACCTCCCCTGCCATATAATGAATCCATTCATATATTAGCCTTTCCCATTTCATTCTGTGAGCCTGCTAACACATTTAGACATTCCAACATTCTGGTAGCCATGAACCCAGACTTGAATCTATTGGATGCCTGTGACATCTGTAATATTGAGTTGGATGTGTTCAATTTCAACTTGGATGACAAGGATATTCCATCTTCAGACACCACTGCTGACCCAGACTTTCAGACATATCTAGAGGAAGCTTGGCTCATGTATCAGGCAAATAAGGCTGCTGCTGCCAATCCAGTGCTTTCTGGGTTGGATCCAGCTATTGCTACTTCTTCATCTAATAGTATTACCATTTGTCCTTCCCTTACCAGCATAGCCTTATCTTTTTCTCAAACTTCCACTTCATCCTCATTCACATCCATTGTTAATCCAGTACAAGTTCTTTTATTTTTCACCAACCCTTCTGGAAACCCAGAAGACCTGGATCCAGAGTCTCCTATTGCCAGTGCAGATACTATTCTACCACTCATACCATTGTCTGTTTCACCATCATCTTTTACTTCTGACCCAATCATTATGGAAAGTGCTATTACAAGTGGTCATTTCACTTTGTCTCATTCCAAAGCCACTTCCAAGCTTTTTCCCATGCTCTTCCGGTGCTTGAATCCATCAGGTCCACTGGATCCACCATCCATATTTTTTTATCATGTTACAAAACTAAAAGCTTTCAGATTCAACCCATCCCTCCAAAGAATTGGACCAACTTCGAGATTGATTTTTCCCATGCACTTCCGGGACTCAGATCCATCAGGTTGGTCGGATCCACTGGATGCACTTCCAGAAATTTTCTTGCCCTCATCTGATGCTCAGAGATTTACACATCATTCAATCTTCTAGTACTACCAGTCTTGTTTCACATCAATCTCAGTGCATTTTCTCATGCACTTCTGGGACCCAGAACCATCAGGTTGGTCGGATCTACTGGAAGCACTTCTGGAACTTTCTTGCACTCTGAAAAACTCCCCCATCCTGCTTATCCCCTTCATCCAAAGTCACTTTCCATTTGATTTGGGAACTTTTCCATCCCAACTCTTTCTGCTATAACCCAGATGTGTTTATCATACCCACAGCATCACCTTGATGACCAGGAGGCCATCATTCAAAGTCCCCCTTGGGAAAGAGGACTATTCTCTTAAGTTTTTCACATTTTCTTTTCGTATTTTCAGATCCAATTTCACATTGTGCTTTTGACACCTTCACTCCTGAGCTCACACTCAATCATCTTATGTTATCTGAACTGGATATACCATCCAGTTCATCCTATATATTCATTTTTACCTTAGTATTCATCCAAGTATCATTTATTTTAATCCAGATTTCATCCAGTACTTTGATATCCACTTGCAGCATTCATATGATTCTGCTCTTTGAATGCGCTCAGGATACAGCACACATTACTTGGCAGTATCTTTTTGTTCCAGTAGTTTCACATTTCAGTCTGGGTCAGCAAGGGAGAGTAGATGCAAAAGTTGATCGAAGAAGACAAGTTGAGTTGGATCCTCATAATGCAATCACATTTCATTTATTCATTCATATCACCAGTACTTATACTTTCTACTTCACTTTCAAGTTTATTCTTCCATTTAAACTTGCACCTTCAGATACCAAGTATGAGTCGGACATTGTCATATCCCATATTTCACCCAAGATCAACTCTGGCCCTCCGGGCCTATCATCAAGGACTCCACTGCATTCTCACACAGGACTTGCCTCCGGACTTCGAACTTGTACTTAGTATTCTCTTTTCGTCTCTGTTTCTTGTTCTCATATTTAGTACTAGCTCTGTTTGTTACTTACCTCCATATCTGTGTCTCACTTAGAGCACAGCTCTGGGTTCCTTTTACCTGGAGCACAGCTCTGGGATACTTACTCCTGATTCCTGTTCTCTTACCAATCCCTTATGACTCCATTTACTAATCATTCTCAAACTCCATATATAAGCCTCCGATTTCACTCCTGTATTCCTTAGTTCAAATATTAACTAGAATAACTCTCCTGACTTTCACTTGAGTCTTGATGACTCTCCTCTGACACCTCCGCTCGACTTGACGTCTCTATGTCTAAGTCTTAACTCTGTTCTTTGTAAATCTGAAACCAAACTCTTGTAAGGGCGCACCACATATGGTGAAGCAAAGTCCCATCCCCTAATCACCTCCAATGTTCTGGAGTTGATACCGGAGTTCCCAGTTCTAACAGTATATTTGAACTCATACTTGCAAAGAGTTCCCCCATGGCTACATGTACTACTTGCTCCCATACTCACACCCTCATCAGCACCAACAGCTCTCCTAGATTCAATCCCCTCAGTACTTTTGTGAACAGTCATCGAGGTCACACTAGGGCCTACCTGAGGCTGACAGGTGTTAAACTAGTTAACCAGATGGTCAAGTGCAGATGGGTTCAAGTAGATGATGGAAGAACTCCAGGAGGACAAGACTGGAGGGGCCAGTCGCAGTCTACCTGGGGGTTTATATACTATCTAGGATTTGTACATGTTTGGTACTATACAGTATCTATACATGGTAAATAGCTGTGCATATGAGTCATAGGTGAGTCATAACGGGTCATAAACTGAGCCGAGCATAGCCTTGAGGCAATGCAAGGCTGTGACATGAGTCATAAAGAATCATAGTGAGTCAGTAATAAGCATAACCATAAGGGCATGAGGTATAGGCTGTGCACATGAGTCATAGATAAGAGATAAGAGGGTGACTCATAGATAAGCAATAAGTGATAAGTGACATGAGGCATGACATGTGGTGTGGCTGTGCAAGGCAATGCATGGCTATACATATCATGTGAAGAAGTGACATGAGTGTGACCCTTGGGCGTCATGTGACTGGGTCATGTGACATCATGTGAGCAAATAGTCATGTGATCATAGTTGGATGAGTGTAGAGGAGTCCAAGTGTGATAGGGGCTATTTAGTGAAATGCTTTGTAGAAAGCCAGGAAAAATAGGTAAAGATAGAAGAAAAATAGTAGCAAATACCAGTGGTTGTAATACTACCCCCCTCCTATAGGTCGACTTCCAGGCAACTAAAGGGGAGGCAATCCAGAGAGGTCTCAATGGACGGGAAGCCGAAATCGGTAAAGGAGGTGAGAAAGTCAGGGTGAGCAAGGCAAATATGACAAGGGGCATTGGGGTGAGAGGAGTGAAACTCGATAATAGCGCACTGCGCTTTTTATAAATTACCCAATGGTTCCCAAGTACGGTCCTCATCTGTATATTCTTTCCAATGTATCAGATATTCAAGGCGATTACCCTTGAGTCGTGAATCAGCGATAAAGTCAACTTCGTATTCTTCTTTATGTTCCTCTGTGACCAGCACAGGCCCAGGTTTGAAAGAGGGTTGACCATCAAGGTGCTCTTTGTAAGGGCAGATATAGGAGATGTTGACAACAGGATGAATTCTCATTGTGCGAGGCAAGCACAGCTTGACTGTGTTAGTGCTGATTAGTTCAATGATGGCATAAGGTCCAATTCAGCATTCTGTTAGTTTTTTAGAAGTACAAGTTAATTTAAGGTTTGCCGTAGAAAGCCAAACTTCATCTCCAATGGAGTAACGAGGGGCGTCAGACCGGTAACGATCCGCTTGTTTTTTCATATGATCTTGTGCTTTAATAAGATTTTCTTTTGTTTGTAACAATGTATTCTGCATCTCAGATATGAAGGTGTCAGCAACTGGTGCCTTTACTTGTTGTTGTTCAAAGCCCATTTTAGGAACATAGAACCTTGTAATCTCAAAGGGTGACTTTTGTGTCGACGTTTGTTTCTTTGAGTTGTATGAGAATTGTGCCATGGGGAGCCAGTCTGCCCATGTATCCTGTTTTTCAACAGTGAAAAGATGTAGATACTGCTGTAGATCACAATTCATGCATTCTGTTTGTCCATCTGTTTGAGGATGAAATGCAGTGGACAACTTTGGCTGGATATTGAGTCATTTGCATAGATCCTTCATGACCTGTGAAGCAAATTGTGGACCACCATCTGAGACAATGGATTGTGGTATACCATGGTTTTTCCATACATTATGCAAGTATAAACAAGCTGTATCCATAGCCATGACTGTTTTGTTGCATGGAATGAATTCAACTTCTTTAGAGAATCGATCAACAATTACAAGAATAGAGTCGAAGCCATTGAAAAGGGGAAGATTCATGGTGAAGTCCGAGGTGATATCTAACCAAGGCATGTTAGAAATACCTAATGGTAATAGTTTGCCTGCCGGGGCAATGTTTTGTCCTTTGAAGCAAGCACATTTTGTACAGCAAGATACATAGTCTTTGACTAATGTAGGCAATCTGGGCCAAGTGTAGCTTCGTTGAATGAGATCTAACGTCTTGTCTATACCAGGATATCCTGCAACTGGTGTGTCATGATGGAGTCTAAGTATTTCCATGCGAAGGTCCTGATTGTCGGGAATACATACAGTAAATATGTGTCCATGTGAATCTTTCCACAATGTTCCATTATCTGATTCAAGAGTGATGTGATGTCCCTTTTGGAGCTTCACAATTTCTGACTCTTTCAACAGATGTGTTGCTTGTTTGATATGCTCAAGAAGTGCTTCTGAATCGGTAGTCACAGTGACAATCGTCAAGATGACATGCTCTGGTGCAATTACAATCACACCCCTATTATCATCATTGATACCGATAGCATGATCTTCTCGTTGAGATAAGGCATCAGCCTTTCCCATTGTTGCTCCAGGCTTGTGAAGCCATTTGTGATTGAACCTGCTCAAATAGAGGGACCACTGAGCTTGTTGATGATTAAGATCTTGTCATTTCATAAACCATTGTAGATTTGCATGATCATTCCAAATTTCAAATGTGTGGTGAGCTCCTTCAAGGTAGTGATGCCATTGTTCTAGACTGTGGATGATGGAGAGCATTTCTTTATCTGCTACAGGGTAGTTCCATTCCTCTTTAGTCATGGAATGGGAAGAGAATGTGATGGGGTGCCATTTTCCGTCTTTTGTTATAGAGAGTACTGCTCCTATTGTGTAGTCAGACACATCTGTTTCTAAACGGAAATGTGCATCATTATCCACATAGGAAAGAATAGGTGCAGTGGTAAATACGTTTTTCAAAGTGTCAAATGCATTTTGACGAGCTTCATTCCAGATGAAGGTGTCATCTTTTTTTGTCAAATCTGTTAGGAATCTAGCAATTTGCGTAATCCTTGATAAATATTCTGTAGAAGTTGGCTAATCCACAGAATCTTCTAACACCTTTCACGTTTGTAGGTATAGGCCATTCTTGAACAGCTTTGACCTTTTTGTTGTCCATTTTGATTTTGTCACGTGAAACGTACATTCCAAGAAATTCTACTTCTTTGATACTGAAAGTGCATTTCTCTGGTTTGGCAAACAAGTTGTTATCTTCTAGTCATTGAAGTACTTTTAGCACCACTTGTGCATGAATTTTGACATCAAGAGATTTCATAAAGATCATAATGTCCTCAATGTACACTTTGACTTCTGGCATGTCGGCGAAGATTTCACTCATCATGGTTTGGAAGGTGGTGGGAGAGTTGCAAAGCTCAAAGTACATAACAAGGGGTTCGAAACTTCCATGATGACAGACGAATGCTGCTTTCCATTCATTACCTTCTTTGACGTGTACATTATTGTATCCCCAATGTAGGTCTATTTTGGTAAACCATTTAGCTCCTTGTAATTTGTCTACAAGCTGGGAGATGAGTGGGAGTAGGTAGTTATTCTTAACGGTATGCTTGTTGAAATAGCAGTAATCCTGTACCATGTGTTTTCGTCCATCTTTCTTCGGGATGAAGAAGACAGGAGACATTTGTGAAGATTTAGAAGGGCGAATGTATCGCTTTTTTAGTTAATCCTCAACAAAGTCTGTAACTTCTTGTTGTTCTGTAACCGAGAGGGGAATGAGTCATCCCTTCTTTGCCATGAATGTATCTTTTAGATCTATTGCATGATCCCAAGGTTTTCTTAATGGCATCCATTCAGATTCCTTTTTACTGAATGTTTTAAGGAAACAATGATAGATTCTTGGTACAAGATCTTCAGCTGAATCCTTCTTTGGGGTTTCTTCCAACTGCATTTCTGTTTTTATTTCATGAATGAAGCAGAGAGCTTCTCGCTCATTGTTTTCTATTTCATCCATCCATGAGGTATGATGGAGAGAGGTACATTGCTCAGAGCAATGCATCATTTGAACTTCTCCGGTTGTCCAATCTATATCAGGGTTGTGCTACTTTAGCCATGTATATCCCAGAATTATCTGGTTCTTTCCAAGATCAGTGACTTCTGCTTTTAGTCGTTCAGCATGACCCTGATAGTTAGCAATTATGTCCATGCTGTGAGTAATAGATCCTGCGGAATTACGTGTTCCATCCACATTGTAAACAGGAATTGGTTGTTCTAACTTAGTCATTGGTAAACATAACTTGTAAGCAAACTTGGAGTCTATATAAATAGCATTAGCTCCTGAATCTAATAGAGCGGTAGCTGGATTGATATGTTCTTTCCAATTAGCTGGTGCAATAGAGATGTCCAAATTGATTTCTCTGGGGTTCAAGGAATGTCCTGTTGTTCCTCAAATGGTTCTGGATTTTGCATTAAAGTGAAATTAAGCATTGGTTTAGAGTCCTGACCAAGCTCTAGTCCTGCTAGAGACCCCACTTGACTATGAGACAAGTGTATTTCATTACTAGGCATATTAGTAGAGTAAGAGTTAATGACAAGAGATTTGGTATCAGAATAAACACCCAGATCGTTTACTCCAATTTTCCTTTTCCCTTTTGAGGTTCATCATCTGATTCATCTTTGGATGGGATGTAATTCAGAAACTCTTCTTCTTCTTCTTCTTGAGCTTGGAGTTGACATTAGTAATTGGAACAATCCTTATAATGCTTCCCTTGATGCCACTTACACCGATCACATTTGGTCGATGGTTTTCAACAATCCTTGATTCAGTGATCCCTTCCTCCACAGTTAAAACATCCTTGTATATTCATGTTTTTGAATTTTCTGACCTTTTTGGATGATGTGGCGGCAACAAGTTCTTCATCATCTGACTCATTTTCTGAGTCATATCCGTATTGGAGAGCATTGACATCCATTGCCATTGGATCTCTATAAATAGATCTCTGTGGTGTGTTGGACCAGTTGGAGGTTGAATGTCTGGACTTTCTTCATCAAAGGAATCCGATTAACTCCATTTGCTGTCCGATATCAGATACTGCTTTTAGATAATCATCTAGATCATCTGTTCATTCTCCATTACAAATAATTTCTTCTCAAATAGATGGAAGCATGTTTTGTTCGAGAATATTGATCGCATATGTCACACCGATCTTTGATTCATGTTAGTATCTGCAAAACAGATCTATGTAGTCACAGGCTCTCATCTTTTCAGATTGTTTGAGATTCCAAAGTTTTTCCAATATCCAATCTGGTTTGGCCATTGGACAAAACTGTATCTGGATCTCAGCTTCAAGCTCTGTCCACATATAGGCTGTTCCTTTGTCTAAGTGTGGATGAGCGAATATGAGTGCACAAGGTCCTGTCATATGAGAGAGGACAGTGACCATAGCATCATATGATTGTGGGCAAATTCGAGCAGTATCTTGTTCCATTCACCTGAATAGGACATGCCAGCACTCCCAAGCTCATCTCTGCAGCCTTTGGTCTCACTACCTCCGGCTGACTCCACACCCTCCAATCCACCACGTTTCTCTGACTGCAAGGCTTCACCCATCATGATCATCAGTGTGCCTGCATTCACACTTGCTTGTCACCTCCAGGGCTCCGTACAGTTTAGCCTGCACCTCCATACCAAAGAAAGTGACCTTTGTGCCGCTTCCATTGCCCCTGACCCTGCTGATTTGTCCAGTGTCCCTCCAGACTATCACGATTTCACAGACGTTTTCAGCAAGAGCAAGGCCTCCCAGCTTGCTCTGCATCACAAATACAATCTGAAGATTGACCTGAAAGAAGGTACTTCTCCCCTTGGGCACTACATACTCTCTCTCCCCCTCCGAGCTTGAGTCCCTTCAGACATTCCTTGATGAGCACCTTGCAATGGGGTTTATCCATCCCTACTTCTCCGCTCACACTGCTCCAGTCCTCTTCGTCCACAAGAAGGATAGTTTGCTCCACCTTTGCGTTGACTTTCGAGGACTCAATAAGATCACGAAGAAAGACTGCTACCCCCTATCCCATATCTCCAACCTCCTAGATGCTCCGAGCCACGTGAAAATCTACACCAAGATCAAGCTCTGGCATGCCTACCATTTGGTTTGCATTGCCAATGGTGATGAATGGAAGGCATTCTTCCGGACGCACTGTAAGGAACTGAAGTTTCTTGTGGTCGTATCCTATCATTCCACCAACTTCCACATCACTCCTAATCATATTCCGACAAATCCTAGCCCAACCCAATTCAATCCTAGTCCAACCCGATCCAATCCGATGCAACCCAACATTATCTGTCTGTTTCCGGATCTCTGCACGTGCAAGATCTATCTGGATCTTTATTTTTCATTCGGATTGTTTTCTTTTGATTTCATTGAGCTGTCATATCACTTCGACATAGGCCTAGACCCCTTCATAGTGTTCCGCATGGTTTCTGTTTACCCATGAAGGGACAATGTTCTTTTTCTTTTTCTTTGACGTATTTGGTTACCAATTGATATTTCCCTTATTAGGAAGAGTCTTGGGTGTTCCCTTGACTATAAAACCCCTGTAGTGCGATGGATAATACACCTTTCGCCCGTGTGCACTGATCACCCATTTCCTTGCTGCAAAGCCGTGTCTTTGCGAACCTCGTCACTTTTCCGCTCATATCCGGTCCTCGTCCTTGACCAGATTTCTCTTATCTCATCACCATCTCATCAAATCTGCTCCGGGTTTTTGGATTCCAACATCGAACGTATATTCCTACTTCCTTCTATCTCTATTTCGCTTTCCAGATCTTTTTCTCATCGTTTTTCCAGATCAGGTTTGTCCAGGTTTAGCCCCTATCTTTCCGGATTCCTTTCCGGATAGTGTAGTCAGGTCCTTCACCCCCACCAACCTCTTTAGGGTCCCTGGGATGAACCTATTCATACCCTTCTTTCTTATTTTCTAGTATCCCTCTTGCTATTGCAGCACAGACGGGACTAGTGTTTTACAGTGCTACGGCTCCTACAAATGGCTTGTCATGCCATTCGGTCTAACCAATACTCCTGTGGCATTCCAGCAGTTTGTCAATACTATCTTTGCTGATCTTTTGGACGTTTACGTCATGGTTTATTTGGATGATATATTGATCTTCTCTGCGGACATGGCTTCCCACAAAGAGCATGTCCGGGAGGTCCTCTGAAGACTCTGCAAACACAGACTTTATGCGAAAGCATCCAAATGCAAATTCCACACTGACTCCACCAAGTACCTCAGATACCAATTGTCACCCTCTGGACTTACTATGTCCCTGGAGAAGGTTCAGACTATTTATGTAAGATTGGCCCGAGCCTCGTAAAGTCAAGGACATTTAGTCCTTTCTGGGTTTCGCAAACTTTTACCATCATTTTATCGATAACTACTCCGACATCATCACTCCCTTAATCCATCTCACCCACAAAGGTACTCCATGGAACTTCTCCAACTTCTGTCGCTCTGCTTTCTGGAAGCTCAAGAAAGCCTTCACCTCCGCTCCAATATTGATGCATTGGATGCCTGACGCTCCGATGATTGTAGAAACTGATGCCTCCAGCTATGCCATCGCTGGCATTTTCTCTATCAGGTGCCCTGACGAAGAGATTTGTCTGGTTGCATTTTACTCTCGGACGCTGTCTGCTCCGGAGCTCAATTATGACACCCACAACAAGGAGCTACTCACCATTCATGAGTCCTTCCGGACCTGGCAACATTACCTTGAAGGCTCTGCAACTCTGATTGATGTGGTCACTGACCACAAGAACCTAAAATACTTTGCTACCACGAAACTCCTGACTCAGCGGCAGGCCTGCTGGTCGGAGTTCCTCTCCCAATTCAATATGGTCATCCATTTTTGCCCCAGACACCTTGGCATGAAGCCTGATGCCCTCACTAGACACTGGGATGTCTATCCCAAAGAGGGGGATAAGGACTATGCTTGCATCAACCTTCACAATTTCTGCCCCATATTCACTGAGGAGCAACTCACTGCGTCCCTATGAGCCACTTACCTCATGGCTCTGGTACTCCGGGCCAGTGTACTCTTCGATGAAAAAACCCTCCACAATGATATCCTCTCCGCTCTCCCCTCCGACCCTCTGGCTGCCATTCACATGTCCACCTCCAAACCCTCCGACTCCTAATGGTCTGTCAATACTGATGGCTTCCTCTGCCTAGATGATAGGATCTATGTACCAGACTCCAATGTCCTCCGTCTCCAAGTCCTCCAGTACAAACATGATCATCCCCTCTCCGGACATTTCAGCCAGAACCAGACCGTGGAACTGATTAGATGCGAATACACTTGGCCAGGTATCAGAACATTCATAAAGGACTATGTCTCGTCCTTCATGACCTGCGCCCGTGCAAAGGTTCCGAGGCACAAGCCATATGGACTGCTCAAGCAGCTCCCTATCCCAGAGAAGCCATGGAATTCCATCTCCATGGACTTCATCAAACAACTCCCCATGTCCTCTGGATTCACCGCCATCCTAGTAGTCATAGATCGCCTATCCAAGCAGTGCATTTTCATTCCGACACACGATACGATTACATCTCTGGAGCTTGCCAAACTTTTCCTACTCCATGTCTTTTCCAAGCATGGAGTCCCCTCCCACATTATCTCTGATAGAGGTTTGGAGTTTGTCTCTCATTTCTTCTGTTCACTCAGTAAGGCCCTGGACATCCATCTCCATTTTACCTCCGGTTATCACCTTGAAGGAGACGGTCAGACAGAATGAATGAACCAGATACTGGAGCAGTACCTCTGAGTCTATTGTAATTACTAGCAAAATAACTGGTCTGAACTCCTGCCCCTAGTGGAGTTTGCATACAACAACGCTCTGAGCGCTACCACTGGAGTCTCACTGTTCTTCGCCAACAAGGGTTATCACCCCAACATTACTGTTCACCCCGAGCATGACCTTACATCCAAGAGAGCTCACGAATACTCCATTGACCTCAATTTCCTCCATGCATTCCTCTGTGAGGAGATGGCTACTGTGCAAAAGTGATACCAAGGACCTGCAGATGCCAAGTGAACTCCAGCACCGGACTTCAAAGTCAGTGACCAGGTATTCGTCAAGGCAAAATACTTCCGCTCAACATGGCCCTCCAAGAAACTCTCTGAGAAGAACTTAGGGCCATACACAATCATCACTCAGGCTGGATCCCTCTCCTTCACACTCCGCCTTCTGGACTCTATGAAGTCCATTCACCCCGTATTTCATGTCTTCCAACTGGAGCCCTCCATATCCAACACAATCCCCAATCAGGTACAACCCCCACCTCCTCCGGTAGAAGTTGACGGAGAACTGGAGTACGAGATCTCCAATATACTCGACTCCAAGATAGATTGACAAAGAAAGAATTGCAAGTTACTGTACCTCGTGCACTGGTCTGGATACAAAGGCACAGATGATGAGACCTCCTGGCTTTTAGCCATGGAGCTTGATCACGCATCCAAACTCATCCACAACTACCATCTCCATTACCTGGACAAGCCCAGACCTCACTCCAATGCTTGACTCATGAATTTGGTACAAATTTCTTGACTATTTACAGAGGTGGCCTATTCTACTCCATCAACTCGTCTAAGTCACATTCCCCTACCACCGCCCTCTCTTTCTCCAAACTCTCCAAGTTATCCACCAACTCCGCTGCCACCACCACCTCCATCCCATCCCCCTCGTATGTGGAGACCTTGGACTCCAAGTCTGAGGCCCACCCATGCATCTCCACCTCCTTGACTGCAACAAGCTCCTTCAGGAGTTTGTTTTGCCTGTCCAACCTCTTAAGCAGCCGCTGCATCCAGTACCTGAACTTCACGGGTACTTGAAGCTGAGTGACTGCCGCTGCCCCCAAACTTCCCTCTCCCTTGTCCAACTTCAACCCCCTCATCTCCAACCTCGCCTTCTTCTTCTTTCCCCTCAGCGACTCGCCCTCCGTGCACCTCTTCCTCTTGGCCCTGCCCTCTGTCTTCTCCACTCCGCCTCACTCACACTTTGCCTTGGCCTCAATGCACCCCATGCATGACTTGGACTTGCTGGGCCCGAGTTTGCACTCGAGCCCCCAGTTCTTGCACCACTTGCACTCTGGCAAGGACTGCTGGACTTTGCCTTTCTCCTTTTCGGAGCTCTGCTCTGCTCAGATCTTCTCCACCTAGTCCTTATTAGATCACAACTACCAGTGTCTTCTTTCTAGACAAGACGACGAAGAACCAACCAAAAATAGGTAATTTCCAGACAACGTGTCTTGTCTCCACGGGCTAGAACATTTTGCTCAAGGGAAGTACAAGAAGTGTACCCTTGGCAGAGTTAGAGGTAATGGATATAATTCCAAGTAGGAAGGGAAAATCTAGTGTACCAGGAGCCATGGTTTGTTCGCCAATCCTCCATGTAAGTTTACAGATTGGTTGTTAAAGATGATTTCAGCTAATGGTCTGGTTAGTAAAGGTGATCCTAGGTGTATTACATACCTAATGGGCTCAAGATAATGGCAATGGGTTGCCTAGTAACCATGGAAACTTGTACTTGAATAGTATGAAAGGTGGGCAATTTAGGAACTTGGCCTAGGCTTCACCTAATGCTAATGATTTGTGTGTAGGGAACTCCTGGGAATATTGCATCCAGAAGTGGTGCTTAGGTAAGCAGAGGGTCGTGTCAGGTTGCTTAGTCACTTAGCCAGTTATAGCAAAAGCAGTTTTGTTGTGTACTAAGAGCTACAATTAAAGGCCAAAAGTGTAGACTTCGGCTAATCCCTTAGGATGGTAAGTCTAGGTGAGATAGTGGTAGGAGTCCTGTAGGTAGGTTGTCCTAATGAGCCCTAGCACAGGTTTGCTTAGGGGGTAGTTGGTAGTTGACTTGATGGTATGCTTAGTAGACTCAGAAGAGTTATTATAACTCAGTTTTATTGTCTCAACTAAGGAGTAGGCAAGTTTGGCTCAGAGAGGCGAAGTGTAGTCCTTATTTGGTACTACAGGACACTTAGGTTGCTTACTAATAGGGACCAGATGCCTTTTGTTGCCCAAAAAGGGGTTTCTCCCAAAAGAATAGTCTTAGAAACTTGTCCTTTATTTAGGTACAAGTTCTAATAGCCTAGTAGTAGATCTAAACTCCTATTTACTTTGCTCTGGGGTACCCTGCCTTATTAGGTCTTATTGGGTTTCCCAGGGGATCTCTTATCAGATGAGATTATCTGAGGTAGAAGATGAGATACTCCCTATAGGCCAAAATGTGTTACGGTTTTTCTCTTATCTCATGGTGTATATCTTTTCTGCTTTCGACATATCGCTCCCTTCGTACTTGGTATGTATTGAGTCTACTGGGAACACTGCCTTTTTCTTGCTAGTCCTATTCACCCCATGTTTGTTTGTCTTTAACCTGTTTCTTTGTTTCTTTTCTTGTATTACAGACAAACCCCTCCTCGGTCGATTCTCTTACATCGACCTCGTAGTTCTTGATCTTCCCACGTACTCGGTGATGCGTCCCCCCTTACCTAAACATTCCGTGACTTTCTATGAAGTTCTCTGATGACGCGTCCCCTCTTATATATACTTGACTGTCTGTACTTGTATTTCCTTACACTCGTTCTACGCAATCTAGCGTATTCTAAGTGTCCTCCTGTCCAATTGACAAGAGACCCTTGTCCTCTGTAACCTTCGTCTTTGACCATCGTCTCTCGTAATCCTTGAACCCTTGTTCTTCATAGCTCGCTCAGACGCAGAGTCTCTTCGTGAGTACCTCCTGAGGAGTACGAATCCTTTGAATATTCCTTTGTATATGCTTCACGTAACAAAAGAACGAGTGTAACCTTTTGTCCCTCCTATCTAGGAACAGGACACCCCCACTAGCAAGATTTCCAGCCACTCTAGTCGAGCCATTCACAGATGCTACGGATTGTCTGACGAAAACACTTCTGACATTGACATTGATCTTGACCCTTTGACCACAGCAACCCCAGGACCCAGTACCCCCTAGCAACCTAGAAACCCTCGTACCCCAGCCAACCCATTGACATCAAACCCTTCGACCACCCCAACCCCCATGTCTTGTGCTACTGAACTCAAAGTAGCCCTCCCCGCTGACTTTTCTGGCGAACCTGCCGACACCACACGATGGATTAAAGCCATGCGTGCGTACTTCACTATTAACAAGGATCTGTATACCCTTGACTCCCAGAGAATCATGACCACCTTGAACAAGATGAGTCAAGGACATGGAGTTTCCTTCTCCGAGATGTGGTATGACAAGATGGCCAACATTACTGCCGACCCATTGGACTTAACCTTCAACAAATTCACCGAAAACTTTGAATCCACCTTCTTCCCCTTCGACACCAAAGCCACCGCTCGCCACGAACTATCTAAACTCACCCAGAAATCTTTCCGTTGTCCTGATGGAGTCACTGACGATGGCTTCCAGAAATATATCACTGATTTCCAGAACCTCTCCTCCCGTGCTGGAATCACCGACAACGTTACCCTCATTGACCAGTTCTCCCTCAGACTGGACCAACAACTCGCCACCATGATCCTCTCTATGGCCACCATCCCCATTACTGTTAAAGAATGGATTGAGAAAGCAAAGACATTCCATGCACAGAAAATACGTATTCTTGCCCTGAAAGGTGGTAGACCTTTCACTCCCATGCGACCCTCATCTGCTACCCGAGACCCCAACGCTATGGACATCGATGCTGTCTCACTGTCTAAGCTTACTCCCCAAGAACGAGCCAAATGCATTCGAGAAGGGCGATGCTTCAGATGTTGCAACACTGGACATAGCACCTTCCAATGTAACAAACCTCGCAACTTTACCCCGTGACCTCCTCGCCCACAGAATATCTGTACCACTGAGACTGCACCTTCCTCCTCGCCCACTCCCCCTCCTGTCAAAACCTCTTCACCCCTTGCTGTCTTCATTAACTCTCTCAAGACCAAGGGAAAGAACGAAGGAGAAATCCTTTAGGTTCTCCAGATGTGTTATGATGAATCTGAGGCCAACAAGGAGGAAGTATCTGTAATCAACGTAGAACAGGATTTTTAAACCGGGAAGTTGCCTCGACGTCTCCTTCCCATTCTATCTGTCATGTAATCATCGCTCCACGAAATGAACGCACCCTTCGATTCCCTATAAAGCTACAAGTCGGAAAGCAAATCGTCGTCACCACCGCTCTCATCGATTCCGGAGCTACTGGAAACTTCATTGACCTCGGACTCCTCTCTCATATGAATTACCCCTTGCAACACCTCCCTGAACCCCTGGAAGCTTATAATGTTGACAGTACTCAAAACAAGAAGGGTACTATCTTTTGGCGAGCTCGTCCTCTGATCCATATTGGGAAACAACCCAAACCTATCGAACTAATGGTCCTTTCCCTCGGTCGAAAACAAATCATACTCGGTATGTCTTGGCTACATTCTAGGAACCCCCAGATCGACTGGTCCTCTCACACTATTTCCCTCCCAAACAATGCCCCTTCCTCTCCTTCCACTGAGGAACTCCCTCAACGTTACCTTCTCTGACTCCTTGACCTGGACGTTGACCATGAAATCTCCTCCCTTTTTACAGAGAGATATCCAAATGGGGTTGATGCGTCTCCCAGTGAGTACCTCCCCCAGAAAGGTGAAACCATTAACAAGATGACGTTGTCCACCCAACTTGCCCAAGAAAACAAACCAGCCGAAATCTCCCTTCCTTCCTGGTGCCACGATTTCGAAGATGTTTTTTCTGAGAAAACCTATGACCAACTTCCTCCTCACCGTTCCTTTGACCATACCATCGAACTAAAGGATTCCTTTGTCCCTAAAATCGCCAAGGTATATCCCTTAAATCCGAAGGAACAAGACGCTTGTCGATCGTTCATCGCTGAACACTTGAAAACTGGTCGAATTATTCCGTTCAAATCCCCTCAAGCCGCACCATTCTTCTTCGTTCCAAAGAAGGATGGAACTCTTCATCCTTGCCAGGACTATCGATATTTGAACTCTCATACTGTTTGCAATGCATACCCCCTCCCACTTATCCCTCCTCTTATCGATCGAATGAAGACCTCCACCTGGTTCACTAAATTTGACGTCCGCTGGGGATATAATAACATTCACATCAAGGAAACCGACCAATGGAAGGCAGCTTTCATTACTCTGTTTGGCCTCTTTGAACCTACTGTTATGTTCTTTGGATTTTGCAATGCTCCCCCCACCTTTCAAGCCTTTATGAATCATGTCTTTTCCGATATGATTGCTGAGGGATGGCTGGAAATTTACATGGATGATCTCGGCATTCATACTAATGGCAATCTTGCTTTACACCACGAGTGAACATGCCGTGTTCTCCTTCGACTCCGAGAACATCAACTCTCTCTCAAACTTTCCAAATGCACCTTCGACACCCCTTGTATTGAATTTCTTGGCATGATTATTGGTCAAGGACACGTTGAAATGGATCCTATTAAGACTGCTGCTATCCGTGATTGGCAAACTCCCATTTCTGTCAAGGGCATTCGCTCCTTCCTCGGCTTCGCCAACTTTTATCAAAAATTCATCCCTAACTTCTCCAACATCGTCACTCCTCTAACTCTACTCACCTGCAAGGATCAATCTTAGTTGTGGACCTCCCTCCAACAATGCGCCTTTGAATCTCTGAAATCCACCTTTTCTTCCGCTCCTGTTCTCTCCATTCCTAACGTCACTCATCCCTTCTCCATCATGACTGATGCATCTCTCCTGGCTGCTGGTGCTGTCCTTCTCCAGGAAGACACCAATGGAGATCTTCACCCCTGTGCCTATTTCTCTAAGACGTTCGCACCTGCCGAACGTAATTACGATATTTATGATCGTGAACTCCTTGCAGTCATCCTTGCCCTTACTGAATGGCGTCACTATGTTCAAGGGGCAGCACATCCTGTTACTGTCATCACTGATCACAAGAACCTCTCTTACCTCAAAGATCCTCGCAAACTTTTTCATCGTCAAGCTCGTTGGTCGTTATTCTTGCAGGACTTTGACATCCTTTGGAAAGTTCTCCCTGGTACCCAAATGCCCCCTGCTGATGCTCTCTCTCGGCAAGATCATCTCGACACCACTATGGACAACGCGGACACTCCTATTCTCCCTGATCCTGCTGTTATTAATGCCTTAGATACTTCTCTTGCGACCCACATACGAAATTCTTCTTCCTCCGATCCTCTTATTCTTCATGCACTTGCTAATCTTGCCGATGGTTCTCCATTGTTCCCTCGTTCCTCTCTTTCTGATTGGACCTTCGATAATGGTCATCTCTTTTTCAAAGGCTGTATGTATGTTCCTCCGGCCTCTCGCTCTTCTCTTCTTCATTCCATTCACTCTTCTCCTCTCACTGGCCACTTGGGCCGTTTTCGTACGAAGGCTATCTTGGAGCGTGATTTCTGGTGGCCCGGACTTTCTACTTTTGTTTCTCATTTTGTTGCTGGCTGTTCTGTTTGTTAACAGAACAAAACCCTTACTCACCCAACCACTCCGCCCCTGGTCCCTATCCCTTCCTCTTCCCACTTGCCTTTCCATCAACTCTCTGTCGACCTTATCATGGATCTCCCTCTGTTCCAGGGTTATGATTCTTTGATGGTCGTGGTCGACCATGGCCTTATGAAGGGGGTAATTCTTGCCCCTTGTTCCAAGACTGTCGATGCCAAGGGTATTGCTCAACTCTTTTTCAATTTTGTATTCAAACAATTTGGCCTCCACGACTCTGTCATCTCTGATAGAGGTCCCCAGTTCGCCTCTGTTTTTGCCAGAGAGCTCGCTTGTCTCCTCAAATATGACGTTCGTCTCTCTACCGCGTACCACCCACAAACCGACGGACAAACTGAATGAGCCAATCAAGAGATTGAAAACTTATCTTCGCATCTTTTGTGCCAACAACCCACATAACTGGTCACACTTCCTTACTTCCACCAAGTTTATCCACAACTCTGTCCCTCATAGCTCCACCAAAACCTCTCTGTTTTCCCTCCTTTATGGCTATGAACCTCATGCTTATCCCTCCTTAGGAAAGACGTTTATCCCCACTTTGGAAAATCGTTTATCCTCTCTGGAAAACGCCCAAAAGGAAGCCCTCGCTGCACATGAGTCCGCTCGTCGGATCATGATTCTTCACTCCACAAGGAAGTTTTCCCCCTGGAAGGTTGGTGACAAGGTTTGGCTCGAAGCCACTAACCTCTGCCTTGGTTATCCCATCCCAAAAACTTTCCCCCAAATGCCACGGACCGTTCGAGATCTCTCAGGTCTTATCTCCTCTTACCTACTGACTCCGCCTCCCACCCACATGGAAAATCCACGACATCTTTCATGCTTCCCTTTTATCTCCCTTTAAACAAACCGAAGCACATGGTCCTTCCTTTCCCCGACCTCCGCCAGATCTTATTGACTCTGAAGAAGAATACGAAGTGGATCATATTGTTTCTCACAAAGGAACACGAGGTCGCCGCTTGTACCTGATCACATGGAAAGGATATTCTTTGGCCGAAAACACCTGGGAATCCGAAACTAATCTCCGTCATGCCCCTGACATTCTTTCCACTTATAAACAGACTCACAATCTTTCGTAGGTCTCTATCTTTTCTTTCTCTTTCCTCTGGGAAGTGGCGTCTCTTCATGAAGTACCCCCCCAATCTATGTTTTGTTTTGACTTTGTCTTCTTCAATGATCAATATGTCTTTTCTCTCCTCCTCAGTTGCTTCTTATTCTTTACCGTCTTCTTTGGCATCTACCTCCCCTCTTCGTTCCAGGCAAGTCTTGCCTACCTTTTTACCCATCTCCACTGCCCATTTGCTCTACGCCGCCATTCTCATGAACTCCATCCTCCTCTGTGCCGTCGAAATCCTCCCCCTTTATGAAGAGGACACAGTAACTCAAGAACTTGTCCGCCTTTTCCATGAAATCGCTACCACCCAACGATATCACTTTCAATCTGCTCCCAGTGATCTTCCTGCAGAATTTGGTGTCCCCCTCTGACTTCATTTGGACATTCTTCCCCGGCGAGTACTCTCTATCCTCCATCTCTACGGATTTCACCAATATATTGAGCGATTGGACCCCACTATCATTTACCCAACTTTTCATCGCATCTATCTTTCCATGAACATGCAAGATCATGACTCTTACCTCAAACGTTCCCAACTCCCTTCCATTGCCTCTCCTCCTCCCGTTCCCGTTCCTCCACCCTCTTCATCATTATCTGAACGACTGTCCTCTCCCCCTCCTCCTTCGCCTACCTCCACCACTACCACAATCATCGGAGTTGAGGACATTATTTCGGATGAGGAAGACCGTCGCCGCATTGAGACTGAGGCGTTATACCGATACCTACCCGACGGCACTCGTGTCCTTTCTGCTCCAACTCGCAGCTCCCCTTTTCATTACTACTGACGCCCTGTCTCCACCCTCACCGAATGTTTTCGGTGTCATTGCCTGGGTCATTATCAAGAGGACTGTCCCAACTATACTTGCCCCAGCTGCCACATCTCTGCACCAGGACATCCTCAGTCGACTTGCCGTAGAACCCAATGCGACTTTTGTCATCGCTGGGGACATGGACATTGCTTCTGTCCAGAACAACTTTGTGGAGTTTGTAATACCCATGGACACATGGCAGATGATTGTCCGATCGCGACATTATCTCCGGGACAGGCTTCAGTCATCTTCGACTCCTCTCTTCAACCTCCTCCCAACTCTTCCTAGGGGAATCTTGATCGAACCAGGAGTTCGATTGTATGACGGGAGTAATGTTACGGTTTTTCTCTTATCTCATGGTGTATATCTTTTCTGCTTTCGACGTATCGCTCCCTTCGTACTTGGTATGTATCGAGTCTACTGGGAACACTGCCTTTTTCTTGCTAGTCCTATTCACCCCATGTTTGTTTGTCTTTAACCTGTTTGTTTGTTTCTTTTCTTGTATTACGGACAAACCCCTCCTCGGTCGATTCTCTTATATCGACCTCGTAGTTCTTGATCTTCCCACGTACTCGGTGACGCGTCCCCCTTTACCTAAACATTCCATGACTTTCTATGAAGTTCTCTGATGACGCGTCCCCTCTTATATATACTTGACCGTCTGTACTTGTATTTCCTTACACTCGTTCTACGCAATCTAGCGTATTCTAAGTGTCCTCCTGTCCAATTGACAAGAGACCCTCGTCCTCTGTAACCTTCGTCTTTGACCATCATCTCTCGTAACCCTCGAACCCTTGTTCTTCGTAGCTCACTCAGACGCAGAGTCTCTTCGTGAGTACCTCCTGAGGAGTATGAATCCTTTGAATATTCCTTTGTATACACTTCGCATAACAAAATGCTCCCCTTTATATACATAAATACAGGAGGCTGTGCTAGCAAATCAGAGGGCTTGGTGGCTTATAAATTAAGGCACAACCGCTTACTAATGCCAGGCACAAGCTGTCAGACCCAGGCATACTAAGGGAAAGCACTTTGAGCAAAGGAGTCCAAATTTGAAATGCTTTGCCAAAGAGGCTGGCTATGCTATGCAGGGCTGTACAGACTAATGGGGACAAGGTCACATGGTAGCTAGGGGTCACATGATCACTTCATCTCACTGGCACTTAGCTAAGTAATCAGATAGATAAAGAGGAATCAAAGAAATAGTATGCTATGTACATATTTGCAAGTGTAAGGGTATGACTAGAGAGATTAATGAATATCTCAATAACTGCAGGTCACCAGCAAGCAACAAACACTTACTCCCCTTTTGACCGCTTCCTTGGCCTCCTTCTGGCAAGTCTCCTCCATGGCCTTTCGTGCCTCCTGTACCTTGCGCTCTTTCTCCGCCTTGTGCGCTGCCTCTACCTTCCACGCCTCTTGCACCTTGCGCTCTTTCTCCGCCTTGTGTGCCGCCTCTGCCTTCTGTGCCTCCTGCACCTTGCGCACCTCCTTCTCTGCCTTGACTCATTGCCGCCACTCAACGAACTTGGCCTTGCAGACCTCGTCATTGTCGTCCACACAGTCCCACAGGCGCTTGTCGGACCATTGTGTAATATCATGGAGACTGGACATGATGGTGGTGGGTGATAAGGTTAGGCCAGTGCCAACAGGTGATCAACAAACTTTCAGACTCCGATTTCCTACCTCTGCATTGTCCCCCACTAAAGACCTTTAGAAGTTTAGGCCTAGAAGGGGGATACTGTTATATCCTGTATTTCATCCAAGTTCAACTCTGGCCCTCTGGGCCTACATATCATCAAGAACTCTGCTGTGTTCTCGCACAGGACTTATCTCCGGACTCCAGACTTGTACTTAGTATTCTCTTTTCATCTGTCTCTTGTTCTCTTATTTAATACTAGCTCCATTTGTTACTTACCTTCATACCTGTGTCTCGCTTAGAGCACAGCTCTGGGATACTTACTACTGACTCCCATTCTCTTACCAATCCCTTACGACTCCATTTACTAAGCATTCTCAAACTCTGTATATAATCCTCCAATTTCACTCCTGTATTCCTTAGTTCAAATATTATCTAGAATAACTCTTCTGACTTCTGCTTGAGTCTCAACGACTCTCCTCTGACACCTCTGCTCAACTTGATGTCTCCACATCTTAAGTCCTACAGTACCTCCAATCTCTGTAAATCTGGAACTGAACTGTTGTAAGGGCACACCACATACGGTGAAGCCGAGTCTCATTCCCTAATCACCTCTGGCATTCTGGAGTTGATACCGGAGTTATGGTTCTAACACTGTCCACATGTACTTGTAGTTTCTTACACTCGTTCTACGCAATCTAGCGTACTCTTGTGTCCTCTTGTCCAATTGACAGAGACCCTTGTCCTCAGTAACCTTCGTCCTTGACCACTGACCACCGAAATCTTCGTATCCTAGATCTTTGTATCTTGCTCAGACGCAGAGTCTCTTCGTGAGTACCTCCTGAGAAGTACAAATCCTTCAAGTATCTTTTTGTGTACACTTCGCGTAACAAAAGAACGAGTGTAACCTTTCATCCCTTCGCTCTAGGAGCAGGAAACCCCCACTAGCAAAATTTCTCACCACTCTGATCGAGCCCTTTGCCAGTGCTACGGGCTATCTGACGACCACACTTCAGACATTGACATTGACCCACAACCCACAGTAATCCCAGGACCTAGTACCCTTCAACAACACAGAAACCCTCATACCCCAGCCAACCCATTAACATCAGATCCCTCTGCCACCCCCATGTCTCGCGTTACTAAACTAAAAGCGGCCCTCCCTGCTGACTTTTCTGGTAAACCTGCTGACACCACACAATGGATCAAAGCCATGCATGCGTACTTCGCTATCAACAAAGATCTTTACACCCTCGACTCCCAAAGAATCATGACCACTTTAAACAAGATGAGTCAAGGACATGGAGTTTTTTTCTCTGAAATATGGTATGACAAAATGTCCAACACCTCTGCCAACCCAGCAGATTTAACCTTCGATAACTTCACTGAGAACTTTGAATCCACTTTCTTCCCCTTCGATACCAAAACTACCACCCACCATGAACTTTCTAAACTCTCCCAGAAATCCTTCTGTCATCCCGATGGAATCATCAATGATGGCTTCCAAAAATATATCACTGATTTCCAGAACCTCTCCTCCCATGCTGGAATCACCAACGATGTCACCCTCATTGACCAGTTCTCCCTTGGACTGGACCAACAACTCACTACCATGATCCTCTCTATGGCAACCATTCCCACCACAGTTAAGGAATGGATCGAGAAAGTGAAGATGTTTCATGCGCAGCAAATGCGAATTCTTGCCCTGAAAGGAGGCAGGACCTTTACTCCCATGTGACCATCACCTTCTACCTGAGACCCCAACACCATGGATATTGATGCCGTCTCACTGTCTAAACTCACTCCCCAGGAATGAGCAAAATGCATCCAAGAGGGACGATGCTTCCAATGTTGCAACACTAGACATAACACCTCCCAATGCAACAAGCCTCGGAACTTTACCCCATGACCCCCTCGCCCTCAGACCATTCATACCACTGAGAGCACACCTTTCTCTTCGTCCTCTCCTCCTATCAAAACCCCATCTGCCCTTTCTGTCTTCATTAACTCCCTGAAGACTAAGGGAAAGGATGAGGGTGAAATCCTTCAAGTCCTTCAGATGTGTTACAACAAATCTGAAGCCAATAAGGAGGAAGTCTCTGTTATTAACGTAAAACAGGATTTTTAAACCAGGAAGCTGCTTCGACATCTCCTTCCCATCTCATTTGTCATGTAATTGTAGCTCCTCAAAATAAATATACTCTTCAATTTCCTGTGAAGCTGCAAATCGGAAAGCAAATCGTCGTTACCACTGCTCTCATCGATTCTGGAGCTACCAGAAATTTCATCGACCTCAGACTCCTCTCCCATATGAATTTCCCCATCCAATGCCTCCCTGAACCTCTAGAAGCTTACAATGTAGACGGCACTCAAAACAAAAAAGGCACTATCCTTTGATGAGCTTAGCCTTTGATCCACATTGGGAAACAACCTGAGCCTGTCAAGTTAATGGTCCTCTCCCTCGGTCAAAAACAAATTATACTCAGCATGCCTTGGCTACGTTCTCATAATCCTCAAATCGACTGGTCCACTCATACTATTTCCCTCCCAAACAATATCCCTTCCTCTCCCTCCACTGAAGAACTCTCCCGAAATTATCATCTTTGACTCCCTGACATGGACGTTGACCATGAAATCTCCACCCTTTTTACAGAGAGATATTTAAATGGGGTCAATGTGTCTCCCAGTGAGTACCTCCCCCAGAAGGGTGAAACCATCAACAAGGTAACACTGTCCACCCAACTGGCCCAAGAAAACAAACCAGCTGAAATCTCTTTTTCCTCCTGGTACCACGACTTCGAAGACGTCTTCTCTGAGAAGACTTGTGATCAACTTCCTCCCCATTGCTCTTTTGATCATACCATTGACCTGAAACCTTCGTTTGTTCCAAAAATTGCCAAGGTATACCCTTTAAACCCCAAAGAACAAGAAGCTTGTCAATTATTCATTGATGAACATCTCAAAACCAGTCGTATTCTTCCCTCGAAATCCCCTCAAGCTGCCCCATTCTTTTTTGTCCCTCAGAAGGATGATTCTCTTCGTCCTTGCCAGGATTATCGTTATCTTAACTCCCACACCATTTGCAATGCATACCCTCTCCCTCTTATCTCTAAACTCATCGATGACATGAAAGACTCCATCTGGTTCACCAAATTCAACATCAGATGGGGATATAACAACATCCAAATCAAGGAATCTGACCAATGAAAGGCAGCTTTCATCACACCCTTTGGACTCTTCAAACCAACTGTTATGTTCTTTGATTTTTGCAACACACCCCCCACATTCCAAGCTTTCATGAACCATATCTTTGCTGATATGATCACTGAACATTGGCTCAAGATCTATATGGATGATCTCGGTATCCACACCAATGGCGACCTAGCCCTCCACCATGAACGCACCCATCAAGTCCTACTTCGTCTTCGTGAACATGGACTATCCTTGAAATTAGCGAAATATAGCTTTGATGCTCCTCACATCGAATTCCTTGGCATGATCATTGGTCAAGGACTAATCCAGATGGATCCTGTCAAAACATCTGCTATTTGTGACTGAAAACCTTCCACCTCTGTCAAAGGAGTTTGTTTCTTCCTTGGTTTTGCTAATTTCTATCAGAAGTTCATCTCAAACTTCTTCCACACTGTTGCCCCATTGACTCTCCTCACTTGCAAAGATATTTCCTGGAATTGGACTCCCCTCCAACAAAAAACTTTCAAATCCTTAAAATTGGCTTTTGCCTCCACTCCTGTCCTTGCCATCCCCAATGTTACTTGATCTTTCTCTATTATGACTGACACCTCTCTTTTGGCCACTGGAGCCATCCTTCTCCGAGCTGACACCAATGGTGATCTCCATCCCTGTGCTTACATTTCTCGCACCTTTGCCCTTGCTGAGCACAATTATGATATTTATGACAAAGAACTCCTTGCTGTTATTCTTGCTCTCATCAAATGACATTAGTATGTTCAGGGTACCTCTCACCCTGTCACCATTATCACCAACCACAAAAACCTCTCTTACCTAAAGGATCCTCATAAACTCTCTCATCATCAAGCAAGATGATCCCTCTTCCTTCAAGACTTTGACATCATTTGGAAGGTTCTCCCTGGCACCCAAATGGCTCCTGCTGATGCTCTCTCCCGCCGCAATCATCTTAACACCACTTTAGATAACGCTAATACTCCTATTCTCCCTGATCTGGCAGTTATTAATGTCTTAGATATTTCTCTTGCAACTCATATATGAAATTCTTCTTTCTCTGATTTTCTTGTTCTTCACATACTTGCCAACCTTGCTGACGGTTCTCCCTTATTTCCTCACTCCTCTCTTTCTGACTGGACCTTCGATAATGGCCATCTCTTCTTTAAGGGCCATCTGTATGTTCCCCCCACCTCTCGTTCTTCTTTTCTTCATTTCATTCACTCTTCCCCTCTGACTGGCCACTTGGGCCGTTTTCATACAAAGGCCATCTTGGAACATGACTTCTGGTAGCCAGGACTTTCTACATTTGTTTCCCATTTTGTCACTGGCTGTTCCATTTGTCAACAGAACAAAACCCTTATACACCCAACCATGCCACCCCTCGTCCCTATTCCTTCCTCTTCTCACCTGCCCTTCCGTCAACTCTCTGTCGACCTCATCACAAATCTTCCTCTTTCCCAGGGTTATGATTCTTTGATGGTCATGGTCAACCACAGCCTTACGAAGGGGGTAATTCTTGCCCCTTATTTCAAGACTGTCAATACTAAGGGTATAGCTCAACTCTTTTTCGACTTTGTGTTCAAATGATTTGATCTCTATGACTCTATTATCTCTGATAGAGGCCCTCAATTGGCTTCTGCCTTTGCCAGAGAACTCGCTCGTCTCCTTAAATACAATGTTCACCTCTCCACCACATATCATCTACAAACCAACGGACAAACTGAACGAGCCAATCAAGAGATTGAAACTTATCTTTGTATCTTTTGTTCCAACAACCCACATGACTGGTCACATTTCCTCACTTCTGCCAAATTCATCCACAACTCCATTCCACATAGCTGCACCAAGACCTCTCCTTTTTCCCTCCTTTATGGCTATGAACCTCATGCTTATTCTTCTCTAGGAAAGACATTTATCCCTGCTCTGGACAATCGTCTGTCTTCTCTAGAGAATGCCTGAAAGGAAGCCCTCACTGCACATGAATCTGCTTGTCAGATCATGACTCTTCACTCCACATGGAAGTTTTCCCCTTGGAAGGTTAGTGACAAAGTTTGGCTTGAAGTCACTAATCTTCGTCTTGGTTATCCATCCTGAAAAATTTCTCCCAAATGCCATGGACCTTTTGAAATCTCTCAGGTCCTATCTCCCCTCACTTACTGACTTTGCCTCCTGTCCACATGGAAAGTCCACAACATATTCCATGCATCCCTCTTATCCCCCTTCTGGCAGACGGAAGCACATGGTCCTTCCTTTCCATGCCCACCACCTGATCTCATTGACTCCAAAGAAGAATATGAAGTTAGTCATATTGTTTCCCACAAAGGTACACAAGGTCGCTGCTTGTACCTGACCGCATGGAAAGAATACTCTTCAGCTGAAAATACCTGGGAATCCAAAACTAATCTCTGTCATGCCCCTGACATTCTTTCGACTTATAAATGGACTCACAATTTTTCTTAGGTCTTTATTCTCTTCCTTTCTTTCTTCTGGGAAGTGGCATCTCTCTGTGAAGTACCCCCCCAGCATATGTTTTGTTTCGAATTCATCTTCCTTGACGACCAATATGTCTTTTCTTTCATTCTCGTTGCTTTTTCTTCACTTTCATCTTCTTTGGTATTTACCTCCCCACTGCATTCCAGGCGAGTCTCACCTACCTTATTACCCATCTCCGCCGCCTATATGCTTTATGCTGCCATCCTCACAAGCCCTGTCCTCCTTCGTACCATCGAGGTCCTCCCTTTATATGAGGAAGATACGGTTACTCAGAAATTGGTTCATCTCTTCCATGAAGTTTCTGTTACACAACAGTATCACTTCCAAGCGGCTCCAAACGATCTCCCTGTGGAATTCAGCCTCCCTCTTTGCCTTCACTTGGACATACTCCCCCGGTGAGTTTTAACCATCCTTCATCTTTACGGTTTTCATCAATATGTTGAACGTCTTTCCCCCTTCGTCATCTATCCCACCTTTCATCACATTTACCTCTCATTACCTATGCAGCATTGAGACTGTTACTTGGAACGAGCCCAACTACCTGCAGTCGCTGATTCTCCTCCTCCTACCCCTGTACCTGTTCCTTCTTGTTCCCCTGCTCTCATCACCCAGATTTCCTCTCCCACTCCTTCTTCCATCTCTTCTTCCCCCACCATGGTTGAGGAAGTCCCTGAGGATCTTATGACACAACACCGAACCATGGTAGAAGTAGTACACCAATACCTCCCTGACGGTAGTTGTATTTTGTCCTCCTCTACTTGAGTCATGCCCATTCGCCCTTGTAACCCTGCCTCTGCCCTCTCCAAGTGCTTTCAGTGTCATTGTCTCAGTCACTATCGAGAAGATTGTCTGGATTACACCTGTCCATACTGTCACCTGTCTGCCCCTGGTCACCCTCAGTCCTCTTGTCTTCGCACCCAATGTAACTTTTGTCATCACTAGGGACATGGACGTTACTTTTGCCCAGAACGAATATGTGGCCATTGTAATCAACATGGGCACGTGGCAGATGACCGTCCATTTGAGGCATTATCCTATAAACAATCCACCGTTCTCTTTGACCCTTCCTCTCATCCCCACAACGAATCTTCCTAAAGGTATTTTTATTGAACCTGGAGTTCAATTGTACGAAGGGGGTAATGTTACAGTTTTTCTCCTTTTCCGTCACCTTCTTTTTTTCTGCTTTCCACGATGAATACATCTTGTCCTAGGTTACTTTCAGATGGTATGGGATTGTGGTTTACTCCTTGTTTCTATGACCAATTCTATGTTTGTCCTGCTTTGATTCTTTCTATTAGTTTCTTTCTTGTTCTTTGAACAGTAACCTCCTTGGCCGATTCTCCTATATTGGTCTTGTAGTTCCTATTTCTCCCTCTGTTGCTGTGGATGATGCATTGTTTTACATTATCATTTCATTATCTTCTTCTATGTTCTTTGATGATGCATCCCATAGTATATATAGCTGTCTACATGTACTTGTAGTTTCTTACACTCGTTCTACACAATCTAGTGTACTCTTGTGTCCTCTTATCCAATTGATAGAGATCCTTGTCCTCAGTAACCTTTGTCCTTGACCACTGACCCCCAAAATCTTCGTATCCTAGATCTTCGTATCTTGCTCAGACGCAGAGTCTCTTCATGAGTACCTTCTGAGAAGTACAAATCCTTCAAGTATCTTTTTGTGTACACTTCGTGTAACACATGGTACAGTGCGAATTAAACTTCCAGGATCACCCCAAAGCCTTTAGCATGGACCACGCCAAAGTAATATTCATGCAGTCCTACCTGAAAGATATGGTGCTGGAGTGGTTTGAACTGGACCTTCTCCAGATGAAAGATCCCAACCAATGTCCTCTCTGGGTGGACAACTACAAAAGGTTCATCCTTGAACTCCAAGTGAACTTTGGTCCACATAACCCCATCAGAGATGCAGAGCACCAACTCGACCACCTTTCTATGAAAGATGGCCAGCACATCAACAAATATGTGGTTAAGTTTAATAGGATAGCTTTGCAAGTCCGAGGTTACAGAGAAGGTGCCCTCCAGCACCACTTTTACAATGGCCTGCTGGACCATATTAAGGATGAAATCTCCCACATTGGGAAACTCCCAATGCTCTCTGAACTCCACCACCTTGCACAATCAATTGATGCATGCTACTGGGAGTGCAAGTCTGAAATAAATTGCCAAGCAAAGACGTCCAACCAGCCCTCCACATCCAAGCCCTCCAACAAGTCATCTGCCCCTGTGCCCTCCTCCGCTTGATCCTCCAGAAACTCCAAAGACACCAAGGAGTATAAGGGCAAAGGAGCCTCCATGTCCACTGCTTTGAAGCCAGACTTGTTGTCAAAATTGAGAAAAGACAGCAAGCTCACCACTGAAGAATGCAAGTGGCGCTTCGACCTCAAGTTGTGTATGTTCTGCAGTTCTGCAGGGCATATGACCAAGGAATGCCCCAAATCTACCTCTAAGGTGTCCAAGGCCCACACTGTGACAACTACTTCGGAAATCAAACTGGAGGTCTCCACTGCAGAGATAAAAAAAATAGAGTGCGACCTCTGTGACTCCACACGGTCTGGAGGTTGCATTGAACCCACCCGTGCACTCAAGGACATCCATCTCAATGTGTTCACTCTTTCTGATCCCAAATCACCCATGCCCTCCATTTCCTGTGTTTGTAGACTCTGGATCCTCCAATTGCTTTATCAATACATCTTTTGTTAATAAAAACAATCTTTCCACCTACTCTGTTCCCCCATTCCAACTCCAACTCTTTGACAGTACTACGAATTCCACCATAACTCAAGCTATTAACCTCTGTCCATTTCAGAACTGGTGATATCACTCTGACAACATTATATGTCACTCCGCTGGATGGTTCTTGTTCCCTTGTTTTAGGACATAACTGGCTCACCTGCTACAATCCATTGATTGACTGGGTCTCAAGCAGTATCTCGTTCTGTTCACCTGAACAGGACATGCCAGCACCTCTGAGCTCATCTCCACAGCCTCTGGTCTTACCACTGTAGAATACTCAGTAAGTCACTGTAATATTAGGATAGTAGGTACCTGTAAAATACTCAGTATAAGCGTACACCAAGGAATGGTCGAAGGATTTGTACTCCTCAGGAGATGCTCATGAAGAGACTCTGTATCAAAGCAAGATACGAAGACTAGGGAAACTGGGGTTTCAGAGAACGATGGTCAAGGACAAATGTTACTGAGGATGAGGGTCTCTGTCAATCGGACAAGAGGACACCAAAGTATGCTTGGATTGTATAGAATGAGTGTAAGGAACTACAGGTACAGACGGTCTAGTATAAGTACTAGGGGACGCATCATCAGAGAACTTCATCGAAGGTTGAGGAATGCTTAGGTAAGGGGAGATGCATCACCTAGGACTAATGAAGAATAAGAAACTACAAGACCAATGTAAGAGAATCGGCTGAGAAGAGACTAGTCCAAAAAAGGTGAAAGAACACAAGAGAAAGATCAAGAAAGAAGAACATATGTAGAAGTGATTGGAGAAACAAGGAGTAAACCATAATCCCATACTGTCCAAAATAAACCTAAGAAAAGATGTACTCGTTGTGGGAAACAGAAAAGATCAAGGTGATGAAAAAGGAGAAAAACCGTAACAGTAAGTCACTAAGTAAAACTAAAGATAAATGGTCTGATGTAAGGTACTGCTTAAGTAAGCAAGGAATACCAAATATGGAATAAAGAATCCAACACTCCCCCTCAAACACAAGGGGCTAACTATTAGCTGTAAGGTTTGTCCAAACAGAATAGAAGGTAAGATTAAAAAAAATATACAGAAAG
>JBBPRR010000236.1:0-31257 GCA_038093115.1 Hortiboletus flavorubellus
CCAGCCCGAAAAGGTTATGCAATATCCGCTGTCCGGGATCAACACTGCGACCTTGTCCATCTACTGAATCGAGTGTATTGGGGTTCAGGCGGACCAAGGCACCAGCGAGATTGGCTCGAACGCGTGCATCCCAAGTGTCCAGTCGTTCTACAACGTTGGTGGGTGAACAAAGTACAAGCACAGAAACGTGCTGCTTACCCGGGTCACCTGTATTGTATAGGGCAAGCAATATCTCAACCGCGAGGAGGCCAACTGATCCTAGGCCTCACTGCGGCACACGCAGCTCTCGCTGTTGCAACATCGCCACTGATTCATTATGACTCACCAACCGAATTGGGGATACTTACCCGCGGGAATTCGTGCTAGGGTCAACACCATGCGCAATGCGGCTGCTAGAAGGTGCGGGTCTGAAAAGAATGTCATGTCTCCATGTACATAGTTCCGACCCTGAGTGTAATCCATACCGTCAACCTCCAATATCCTGGAGAGTCTGGACACGTCGGAATTCGGGGGGTTGGCCCCGAGTTTCTCAATGAGAATCTGCCGGGTGTCCTCTAATGAGTCATGAGCGAGTTACTAGATGCACGATTATCAACGCACCGCACTGCAACAGGCAGTTCAGGCCGTCCATTGCCTGCCCGAAATTCCCTCCCGGTTGCCGAACGATGACATCGAGTAACTCCACGAGAGTTTCCAAGACATCCTGTGTAAGTATATGTTCTCGCAAAATCTGGTGTTTCGCCAGAGGTCTCAGGAGAGCAACGACTCTGGGACTGTCTCGATGCTTATGTGCTGCCAGGATGGCACTGAAAGATTTCTTTGCATCATCGAATATGTCTTATGAGAGTTCGGTGTAAGGCTGCGCACGACCCTTTGGGTGCGCCTCGGCATCATACACTGCAACAAAAGATCATACACGGCACAATGCACGTGTTGGAACGAGTGACTCACAATCTTCGTAATAAGCGACAATGGTAACAAGCCTAACGAGCGGTGCACAATCACGGTTATGGATGAGACTCATAAACTGGTCCTGCCAATTAGGCACGTTCCTGACGCATTGTTTTCCCTCCTTTGAAGGCGCAGAAAGTGTAATTATTAGGGGGGCCAAAAAAGTAAAGAAACCTTACTGAATCGCAGCATGAACAACAACCTATCGAGATATATTGGTGCAACCCCTTGCTGACCACCGAGGTATGTCACCAGCTCTTGTGCTGCGGTGTCGTCGAACAGTCCTGTCTCCCAAATCTGGTGGTCTAGTTCCGCATCTTCGAGTCCAGGGTGTATGGTTGGTATGTCGAAACCCTCTCCTAATGTTGCCCGTGGCTTATACGCGTTTGCATACAAAATGGGAGCGTGAACCTTTTGACCAGGTATGATACGACGTGGTTGCAGTCGATGCCAACTACCAAGCGCGAGGTAAGTGTCACGAATCTGTAAGATATCATAAACCTGACCGTAGAGCATTGTCGCCGGCACCACTGAAGGATACTTGATGCTTGATAGGCATATATTCGATGGCACGCCATCCACTGGTCATCGAATTGCTGGTACCAAAATCGAGATCGTCTAGAACCCAGACAATATCAGTCGGCCCTAACACGAGACCATTCGCAGCCGCTTCTCGACGCATCCATAACAACGAAACATTCCCAGCCTGATGAGACTTTCCGGGTCTATCCTTACCACCACTATGCGAAGTATATCAGTATCATGAGGATCTGTTTTGAAGGCAAACCCACACGTCTGAGTGACTGCCAGCAAACCAGACTTCCTTGATTTCAGTAGTCTTGTATTTCCCTCCCCTAGAGAAACCGCTACTATCGCCGCTCACAGTAAATTCTCGCCGTTTGCTCGCGGGAATTGCAGTGTGTTCACCACCGAGAGGTAACAATGTACTTGGACTTCCCGTCACCCGTTCGAGAGTTCATTTCGTGGAAATATTCCGGCATGAACTTGACCCGAAGCTCGTCGAGAGCAAGTGCGTGGCGGAAGTGGCGAGCATGTGCCGCGGACGAAGAGGTCGAAAGGAACACATCTCCTCGTACAAGCCCCACGGAGGAGACAGTATCCCTAACCGAGATCAGTTTTGGGCATCGTTCGATTGAGGTATTAAAATATTTTAATTACCATACTCCGATGAAGTGTACTCTCAGGTCTTTCCAGGAAAACGTGTTCTTGAGCTCCCTCGCGATTTGCCTTGTCTTTGGCTTTCCTGAACGAATTGCTTCATAGTGATCGTATGCCCTACGAAGCAGTTCGTGAAGTTCGCGCAAGCCACACAACAGCTACTTACGTTCCAATCTGCTTCTCCGTTGGCGTCCTTATCAAGCAAACCTGAAACACGTGCTCAGTTCCGCACTAAAATCGATAATCCATTCGGGTCGCACCTCGTGTATCATCCCCGCAAGGACTCGCACTTGATATGCACCTCGCAAGAAACCTATACCGCAATTATCGGCTGCGAGAACTGTAATGAAGAACCAAACCCACCAAAGAGGTATATCTGATCCCCTTCCTGATACGTTCGCGCTAGCCACCCATACGCATCCTCGACAATTTCCTCCATATTCCTAGTATCAGGTAGTTCATTCTGTCGAAGAGTAGATAATTGTGAGGAGTACGAACCACGCAACCGCCATGTCAAATTTGTCAGAGACAGCTCTCTCGATGCGGTTGAAGATATGCAGTGATTTCGGGCGCGTGCTAATTCCACTGGAATAATACGCGTATTGTTCAGGGTGGGTCGTTTCCAGATCTATCTTGGCGAACAGTTTCACCACATTGGTGTTTTGGCCATAGTCGTGAGCAAGAGAAAGACATCACAGGGGTACGGAACAGATTCCAACGACGGCTCGGACTTGGAATCGCCAGAGCGGCATCAAGGTGGAACTCGGAAACACTGGTATGTCGTGCACGTCAGCTTCAAGTCTACGAGTTTCCACTCCATGAGACTGACTTTCTCATGAAGTCCTCCACCCCATGGTGTAGTACCAATAAGCCTGGCGTCGGTTCCTAGCCCCCTCTCCGCAAACACTTGCCAGATATCACATACGTTCTCACCGCCGGACAATACCTTGTCGGCATCGGTGGTCGCAGCTCTGGCATCGAAGATGCTTGGGAGACAAGGCTGCATCTTCATTCCATTTATCACAAGTTGTAGCAGCAGCGTGTTGCTGTGCTTGGGAACGAGAGGGTTCGGTAAACCACTGTGTGGATTGAATGTCTGTGGTCGATAAAAGTCGTTAGGAGGAAGTGTCCTGTCCGCATTGGGGGTAGGGGGGAAGAGCATGTCCGAAAAGTGGCGATCAACCACTGTTGAATGACCCAAAGCATTTCTGCCCAAACCCCGCCAAGCGCATGGGGCCCAAAGAATCCTGGCTCGTTCGGGATCTCATATGTCGTCGGATTCACAGAGGTCAGTAGAATAGGGGTAATGGCGAACACCCTCTTCAATATTGGCGGCCCAGGCTTCCACAGGGTAGTCCGAATAAGTCGAAGTGGACCAGATGGTAACGGCGATGAAGTCTGAGAAGGGTGTGAGATAAATACACTAGCAGATTTTGACAACGAACCTCCCCAGCCTTCACCCATACTGCCCGACTCCCCCCAGCCAAGACAGCCAGGATCCTTTGTCCACCGGTCAAACGCATGGAAAGATCGTGTGAAATTTCATGAATGACAATGCTAGCCTCCACAGCTCCATCCGGGTAGGATGAATCAGTGTCCCAAAGACACATATGGCAGCGACTGAATAGAGCGGGAATCAAACGGTCCAAGGCAACAACACGGACTTGTACATACCCATTCAGTCCATCTGGGGGGCTGGTGAACGCCGCATTATTGAATCCACTCATGTTCTGAGCATTCGCAATGATAGCATCACCTTCGCCACCTTCCCCAAAGTTGTACTGCTGAAAGTTGCCAGCAGTTTCGGTAAAGCCATATCTGACATACATTGATCGTGGCGAGCGTAATATGGTGCAAGATTACTTACCGGTAGAAGAGATCGCGTATCATGTTGCTGGTATAGAACAATTGGGTTACACTCGCGTTGATATGCGCCCTTGCCTGTTCCAGTGATTCAAACTCGTTGAACGCTGGTTTGGGGGAATAGGGGTACGAAAAAATCTGCGTGCGCTGAGAACTTGGCATCAGCCTGTGGCTACAAGAGAAGAGAAGGTCCGGCACCTAACGGACGCAGGTTATCCATCCAATTATCTCCGCCTTGCCAATTCTCTTGCGGGAAAACGTTATTACCCCATGTTGTTTTAATTGTGCGCCAGGAAGAATCTCCTCGATGTCCACGTCATCTGTGCGCACACCAAGACTTAACAAACCAAAACCTACCAAGGATGGTATTATCTCCCTTACAGATACTAGGGTCATGAGAGACGGGAAGAGTATGCCAACCCGCGGGAGAAGCAAAGGTATCACCCAATTCCTTGATAACCTCTCTACCAAATGATAAGGAATATTCGCCTCTAGCTGAAAATAGTTTTAGTTTTAGTTCAGGGAACCTAGAAAACGATCGGTATGTGTACAGGGTTCACCATGTTTCGCAGCCTTCCTCTGCGCAGCCTTCCTCTGCGCAGCATCCACAGGGTCGTTGTACCCCACGGGAAAACAAGGTAAGATGCCTTGTTCAACTCAGGGATCTGCGAGACACCTGTGAATAACAATGCAAGTCAGTCGGTAACACCGGATGGTCGACTAGAATGGTGCTGGACAGTATACACACACACCCGCACTTGCCTTCCCTGCCAGAGGGAGCTCCATCCGGCCCCTGCACAGGAGTGGAGGCTACTGACTCGAAGTTGGATCCAGGAGGAACAAAAGCACCAAGTTTCGGAAGTTGATCAACTGCACACGTTCGAGCAACGAAACGTCAAACAAGATGTCGGAGAGAGGTACGTTCACAATCAGGCTCTCACAATTGCGGACCAAGAACGAGCCCGCACTCACCCTCCCGAGCGACCGACATTTGCATCAGAGAATCGCTCACCCAATCGACGACGCTGATAATGCGATAGGGTAACGACGTTGTCACGGTGGCTTCGTACCAATTGTGTTCCAATTCGACCTCGAACTATCCGTGGTACGGATAAGACGAGAGGATAAAGGAGAGTTGTAGACACATACATGGTGGACTAGCTCAAGCTTGACGCCATGTTCAGTGGTGACCTGGACCCAAACGATGCGAGCCCTGATGTCGCTGACCGCACCGGGAACATTGGACAACAACATGCCGGAGGGGGGGGGATGGTCTCCGAGCAGATGGGTTTCTGGGGTCAAGATGATGTTGTTCACATGCTCCTCAAGCTTATCGCCCAAAGAGCTGAAGGCGGGGTGATTCTCTGGGAGAGCAGATGCGAGGAGGGGCCGCCTTGGATCCATGTCAACCCCACCTGGGTCCGCGATGGGGGAGAAAGAGGGTACATTGGCACAGTTTGAGGAGTAGAGGTGCTCTAGAGTGGGGAGTCCGTGAGTGACCCTTGTACGGTCAGGTGAGCCGGGAGACTCGAGGAGTGAGCGATGGAAGTCGAGTGCAGAGGACAGTTGAGCACAGTGGTGAGCGTGTGGGTGCACAGGAACATGAGGAGGATGGTCGAGTTCTCCAGTGAAGAACTACGATTCCAGTGTCCGTGTCAACAAGAGTGGGATGGGGAGTCAGCACACGCACGAAATCACCGAAACTGAGGACTCTGCCATCCTTGATGTTCAAGTTGACACGCGCGTTTGCCACTTCGATGCCACCAATGATTTGACGGGCATAGATGTGTGTAACGCCGGTGGCATGGTCGGTGTATGAGTCGGGACGAATGACGTATGCACGACCAGCATGGATGTTGTTATAGTTGCTCAGAAAGTTGCGCGCAACGGCATAGGCGTCCTTGGTGGTGTCGACAAACGCATGGATGTCGATGGACTCGAAGCGAGCATGGGGAAGGTCAGGACTGAATCCAAATGTCTTTCTTCGGGCGAGTGGAGAGACGGGTGGAGGGACTGAATGAGCGAGGACGTGTGCAGCGAGGCCGGCCAAAGCAAGGTTCACGTGATTCACCACGCATGGTCTGGTCATTGTCAGTGTCGCACAGACAATATTTGTCATAGCTTCTCGTGATTGCCTTATCGGGCATCAGCGGAGTTGGACAAATTTTGTGCTAAGTCCAAACTGTCCACGTATGTAGTACATGCAGGTCGCAATGCCATTATGGAACAGTCCTTTGGTGGTTCCAAGATCACCAAGGGTGAGTCGCACGTTTGTGCGTGTCGTGTCACATGCTCAATGAGTGGGATCTTGCAGGCTTCTTGTGCTTTTCAAAACAGTAGAGGGACCGACTATAGCAGCAGTAGCCTAGTGCTATTTACATTCTGTGGTTTGTCCGCTAGTACGAGCATGCCATTCAAGCTACATTAGAGCTGCAGGAACAATTGCGAGTTCCTCTTCTCCTGCATGTCACAGAACCAAAGGAAGACCTCCAGGCAATTATGATATTTGCCATGTTCTCGTTGCTCCTTTTTTGCCCAATCCGCAAACGCGCTGCAGCTGGACAGCGATTCTGTCACCCCAAGGTCTCGCCTCATCCTATCCCTCAGCTGTGGGTTCTGCCAGATGCAAAATACAACCCTGAAAATGAATGATCCAAACGTGCAGCCCCTCCCATATGGAATTCCAGCATGACACGATGGGGCCTCGCCGTTCCTGTTTCTATCCTGTGGCATGCCACATGAAAAACAATAACTGAAGCGTTCAAATACGAACTCGCGTTTGAACGTGTCGTACTCTCCACCACAATCAGTGAAGTAAGGACAATCAGGGAAGTGGTCTGGCACGATCTCTGCCTTTGTTACGAAATGGTAAGTGCATTTACCTCTCAACGCTGGCATGTATCTGTCGAGATCCTTGGTGCGGTCCAATCGGGCTCCTTTCGCCGTGAGCGAGCCTGCAGCTCTCAGGCTTGGCCCGCTTAAGTTTGGCAGAGTCGCACTGCGGGAAAGTCCTCCTTGAGCCTGCGACGAGGCCAGGAGGGCAAGGGGCTCTTGTTGGGATAGTACCTGCGGGTGCAGTGAGCGCAGTTCATCAGCTCACATAGCACACAGGTAGCTGGGACTGAAACGCATCACCTTGGTCGCCGGCAGCTTCTTGTTGGTTGGCTCCATGAAAATGGGGCTACTGCTGAACGCCGAACTGAATTGGGTTTGTTGGGGATTCGGATACACATACGCCTACGAATTTCAAGGTTGGTGCTAATCAGGGGGTTGAATTTGCTGGCAGTCCTACCTGATGACCTGCGAGGTTATAGGTTTGCAGCTTGTGTCTGGGTCTATGTGGATTCTCGACAGCTCGCATCGCGAACTGGTGCATCGGGTTTTTTGGCTCGCAGACGTCGCACGGAAGTTGTTCAGGTATCTCTGCGCATGTCTTGGGAAAGTCCTCGCCATCAAGGTGATGCATCAACTGATAGACCTTGCACACCCTTTTGTGTACGATCTCGCTGAGCTCCTTCGGCAACTGGTCATCTCGTGAGGGTTTTGCAGAGGAGATGGCTGGGTCTCGAGTCACAAAGAAGGCGTGGGATGGTATACCGTCCCTTCCTGCCCGACCGAGCATCTGTGCAGTGGTGAGCAAGTCCAAGGCAGGTTCATAAATGACCACGAATCGAACGCTGGGTCGATCAACTCCCAAGCCAAAGGCGGAGGTGCATAACATGACCTTGGTCTCACCCCTGTCCCATCGGTCCAGGTTGTAGTCCTTTGTGTTCCCCTGCAACGGCAAGGTGCTGTGATACACAGCATAATTCCAGCTATTTGCCAAACGTTCCACTTGGGGATGCGAGTAGGTATAGATGAGCATACGCTCGTTTTCTGCGAGTCGCCTTTCCAGGCCATCGACAAGCTGGAAAAGGGCATAATCAGGTGAGAGTGGCCTGACGGTTATCGTGTGAAGGCCGATCTCGGGCCGATTGGTGGGGGAGCGAATTATTGCTGTGTTGTGGATGCGCATGCTGTACTTCCCAAGGAGTTTCTTCTGCAATTTAGGAGGAATAGTGGCGGAAAGGAGAAATATGGGTATGTTCAGAGCTGTCGCCCACTCTGCAAACTTTCGCCATGCAGTCTGACGGTCCTTTGGGCACGTTAGGATGTCGTGGCATTCGTTGACGAAGAGGTGCGTGAATTTAGGATGGTTGGTAGTGGAGAGAAAGCTGGGAGTAAATGGTATAAGCATGGTGGTGGAAGGATAACGATGGATCATTGGAGGCACTCACAAGTCGAGTCCCTCGCTGCCTATGTGTTCAACTTGGAGGAACAAAATTTGGACTTCAGGGGGGATGCGCTTGGAGTGGGTATAGTTGAAGGCACGAATGTTCGCGTCCTTGGCCTTCCTGCATTGTTCTTCAAGCAGGACTCTGTAAGGACAGACGACGAGGAACCTCACGTCTTCCTTCAACAAGGGTGGAACCATCCAGAGCATACTTTTACCGCCGCCGGTGCGTATTGTGATCATGGCGTCGGTTTGGGCTCGTAGGACCAAAAGAATACCAAGCATCTGAGCCCTGCTCTTTTCACTGGTTCCCGAAACGCCAGTAATGTGTCGCATGGCGCCTCGGATATTGGAGCATAGGGTTCTTTCGCTCTCGGGATGGGTGTCGAGGATATTGCTGGTGTACAAAGGCTCTTGGGTGGCGAATGAAATGTTGTGTGAGCGGGGTTTGCCTAGGTCTATTTCTACGTCACTGTCGCCGTCACCGTCTGCATTTGTGTCTGCATCTGCATCTGTGTCTGAAGGTGTATCCTCGCCAAAACTCTCCTCCCTCGAGTCGGTCGTGGATATGTACGACACTGCGAAACCGTCCACAGAATCTGGCTCCGAGTGCACATGATGGACGACGTCTGGATGCCACGAAGATCGAGGCCGCTCACTCTCGTCTTGCGTCCCGCTTCCCCTAGGGCGTCGCAACTTCTTCAAGGGCCTAGTGGGCTCTTGTAGACTGAACAAATCTATAGCCTCATCTCTTCCTCTTTTACTGGCAAGATATAAAGCCTCGGAGCGTGATTCTGGCATAGCTGCACTAAGCAAAGAACGCATACGACCAAGCTGTGATGGGGATGGGATGGTTTCGAAAGGATGTACAGCTCTCAATGGACGTTCTGCCACAGAGTTTGTCGAACCTTGGGTAATTAGGCTTGCCCTATTGTACTTCCGTGTCTCCTGTTCAAACGGATTGCCTAGCGATGAAGAGCAGGGCAGCTCGCTCCGTTCTTCCCGTACAACCTGCTCCTGCTCCTCATCCAGGGGAAGATCTACCATTGGGACGGCTCGCGTGGGCACAGGAGGCGATGAGGGTGGCTTTGCTCCGGGGAGAGGTTGTGATTCCACAGCCTTCTTCAGTAGGTCGGCCGTCAGCCCCATTGAGTCAAACTTGTGCATTACTGCGTCCACGATGGCGGTGGAGATGGCTTCGGTTAATTCGGCTGCCAGTCCCATCTTGTCGATAGTTTGCCTTTCTTTGAAAGTTTTTCGAACGACACGAACGGGGTCTGGGGGAGGATGCGGCCCTAGGCCTAGGAGACTAGACCACTCCTCGGAAAGCCAACGTTGCTGGCAGAGAGTGTTGTTAGAAAGTCGAGGGAATGCTCCGTGAACATTCGCATAGTGGGTTGCGTCTACTTCAGTCGTGTGGTCGGCAGCCTCTGCGAGGACCTCGTCTGCGCACGGGAATGCTTCGTTCGGCGAGATGAACTCGCGGCCCAAGGTTATCATACCTTGTCGGAAATCGCTCGCGCCCCATGCGCACCCGAAGAATTTCTCATTTCGCTTCCTCAAGACCTCGTAGAAGCTGTCCTGCGTGATCCTTGCCCCTCTTGCGACACAAAGATAACTAAAGCGAGGCAAAGAGTCAGCGTCCCTGGGTGGAACAGTGCCCAAACCACCATAGTACGTACGTCCTATACAGCCAATGAGCTTCGAGCCCATATGCGATTCCTGCGAGGATCGCCTGAGCTTCTCGGAATCCACTGCCGAGTAGGACGAGGAGGATTTCGCGGAGAGGTGCTGACAGAAAAGCCGGAATGCAAGCGTCCGCCCCCTTCACATTTGTGGTCTTGCTGTACCTAGTTATTGATATTCCCTCTGTGCCCTGGAAGACCAGATTTCGCGCTCTGTCTGCATTGCGAAACTGATACTGCAGAAGTTGTGTAACCCTCGTCGAAAGGTGCAGTCCGACGTAAAGAAGGTGGATGACGTGCCCCCAGACTTCATCTGCACGGTCCAAAAACGATCGAATGGCTGCCATGTCCCATGCCCATTCCTGTGGCCTAACAAACGCACCCAGTTGGCACCTTTCCACCGCTGCGAGGAAGAACGAGTATCTCGCTTCCCTGTATGGTGACTCCTCCAGGAAGCAGTAGCCCCTCTTGACATTTTCTATATCGTCCCCGACATGAGGCATTCACAACAACGCTGGCCAGGCTGGATCCCCACTGAGCAGAACGAAAGAATCTTTGATCTGCTTTATCAGCTCCTGTATCCCTTTCCTAAGAGCGTCCAAATACAATGTTTCCTTTTTGATTTTGATCCACTCAAAATCTGGGTCTATGAACACCTTCGGATCTTTTGTTTGCGAGAGTGCGAGTGCTGTGGCGAATTGCTGAAGCTCCGATACCATGTTGAATGTCGACAGTCTATCTAACCGGAGTGCGAGCGAATGATGATGGCCAACTCGCCTGAATAAGCAGGCATGCATGAGAAATAGGATTGCAAAACGAAGCAAAAGGGGAAGTTGAAAAAAGGAACATCTTCTACTCACTCGATCATGCATTCCGTTGGCTTCTCCCCGTTCTTGAAAACAAGGGCCTCGTGAAGCGTAGTAAGTCGGCAAAAGTACTTCATCTTCGCCAGCACTGGTGTCAGGTCGCTCGCCTGCGCGAAGGTACCGTCATCACCCAATGCCAATAGCCAGATGAAGCGCTCTATTGGATCCGCCCATCGCGACAACATCTCGGGACCAGGATTATAGACGAGGCTCCAACAGAACGCCTGATATGCATGTTGCACCATCGTTGGCGGAAACACCTCTGGTCGTTGCACGGCTCCCTTTAAACATTCGATGAGTGAGTCGAGCTGCACTGCCTGATGTTCAGTGTATTCGAACATTAGCCTGCATGGATGACCCTGTCTCGCCCGTACCATCGCCCTCGCCATTTGCACGAAGAGTCTGGTATAATTATTGTTGTCCTCTGACAGCATCGTGAAGTACCATTTCGACCTGGTTTGCGGATTGTGGTCCCATCAGCACCTTGTCTGTATTACTGTCGCTAACCCCTCTGCAAAATGAGACTTACCGCTCTGCATGAAAATCTGGACCGTTCAGTAACACCTTCCTCAGTAAAAATGGGTTTGCTGAATGCTCGAGTTCCTTTCGTGTTGTTTCGTGGTGACCCAGCACAGCCCTCTGCAAAACGTCGAAGATCCCTTCATGCTCGTCTGCTTTATGTTTCCCTTTCAAAGCATGCGCGGCATGACGCTGATCCACGTTCTCCCGGATCTCCGGCATAAATTCATCCCAGTGTGTGATGTTCAACAACGGGGGGCGATCTCGCGAGCTATCCGCAGCCACGACTTCATCAAAACCTGCTTCCTGTAGGAACACTGCGCGCAAATAATCACGGGCGTCAACGTCCGACGAGGCGGTCAACTCCGGGTCGACCTCAAAGTAAACATGGCCGACGCCGAGGAACAGCACTTGCACCTTTGACGCTCGATAATTCGTCGTGGCCAGAGTACCCCCCTCGTGTTTCTCCCTCCCATGTCTGATCATTGCTTGTAGGTCGCAAACGCTATATCTGCAGTTGCTGCTTGCAGCACATGACAAACCTGCAACGGGTGGTGCGATGCCTTCGACTGGTGGACCCCCCATCCTCGGCAAATGGACTTCATACGGGTTCTCATACACCCTGTTCTGCGTGCATAGATTCTCCAGCTCCTCTTTGCGAGCCTCTGGGACAGCAACAGCGTGCTGCTTTTTCAAATGCCCCACCGCCATCTTCGATGACAGTGCCGTTTTGCATCTGCGGCATATCAATACCTGCAGTCCGGTGTGCAGCCAGAGTCCGAGGTCGTCCAACACCGGTGAGGTTTCTAAATATCCCCTTCCGGGCACCAGAGCCACACCGGGGTGTCTGCCGCCTTCTCCATCATCCTCTAGGTGATCCGTGAGCACTGAGCAGCGATGAATTAAACCATGGCCATCACTCACCGCTTGCTGGTACGACTGGACTGAACCGTGGTGGACCCACCATTTCCTGCCCATCTGACAAGGCTTGAGTTTCGAACACTAACGATCAATGAAATTCAACTTTAAAAAAAAAATAAGGCGATTCACCTTGACGCCGTTCGCTGGAAACGCCGCCCACGACATTGGAAGATACCGGCTCATTGTGAGGTGGTGTGAAAGGCAGATCAAATGCAATCCCTTTTCCTCCAGCATTAGAACCATATCAAGAAAACCCTAAAAGGGATAGACGTACCTTGCAATCCCGCTTCGCCAGATGGGGTGGCTTTCGTTGTAACAAGCAACCCCTCCACACCCAGCGAGAACGGGGTGGATGGGTTTGGTACGCAGGCAGCACCATTCGAAAACTTTACTCCATGTTGTTTTCGAAGGTGTCGTTGAAGACCGTCCCTGTTACGGTATGGCTGGGAGCAGTTGCTAAGTGGGCAGGCGTACCCATTCTCGTCGGGCGCCACAACATACTCCTTGCTGTCAGAACTGAACGAGAGAGTGCTATGCCTTGCCGAACGATGGTAACGCAGACTGGAAGTAGACCCGAACCGCAAGCCGCAAGCATGGCACTCATGCGACACAGCATCAGGCGAGTGGCTGGGCACAGTGTCAGACATAAAGAGGGGAGGGTGAGGCGTTCGGGCGAGCGTACCCTCCCTAAGGAATCCGCTTTGCCATTTATATGGATGCGGCAAACATATCTTGGGGAGTTTCTCACGCACAAGCAGACTGTGGTTGTCCCCACACTCGGGAAATGTTGCCTGCACTGAGGAAAAAGACTGAGCAGCATGCAGATTATAACTGCATTTCCTCTCATGCAAAGGCTATACAATATCAGAGAGATCTGAAAACGACGCTGACAACCAATGGAACTTACTATCCGACTTTGATCATCGCAAGCGTCGAGCTCATCTTATCCACCACCGACACTGAGAGTTGATTGAAGGTTTGTCATCCTCAAGCGTGTTGTATCCTACACAACAACCATGATGGTGCCTGGAAATTGGACATTGTCAGGACTCGCACCGCAGTCTGAACGTCAAACCTTGACGACCCTGGATTCCTCGTAACGCCGCGCCTTGATGATGAACCCATACAACTCGAAGCTGATCTTGTAAGTAGCAAAGGAGCAAGCTACGGGTTATTTCAGTTCATGGCGAGGTCACCGAGAATCGACCTACGGTTGTCACCAAAGCCAGGTGCCTTCATAGCAGAAACCTTGAGCTGACCATGCAGCTTGTTGAGAATACAAGCAGCCAACGCCTCTCCGTCAACGTCCTCCAGGTTGGCAATAATCACCAGAGGATGACGTGATTGCGCAGCCACTTCCAACGAAGGAAGAATGTCTTGCAAGACCAAAACCCTCTTCTCGCTCAACAGGATGAGCGGCTTCTCAAACCCAACCCTTTGCGTCTTGACATAAAGTAGGGGCTGACGAACCCGCGGTTGAACTGCATGCCCTCCGTGATCTCTATCTCGTCTTCAGTCGTACGGCCGTCCTCGACAGTGACGGCACCTTCCTTGCCAACCTTTTCTATGGCCTGAGCAATCAAGCTGCCGATGTGCGTGTCACCATTGACAGAGATGGTCACAACCTGAGCAATCTCTGCCGTCGTTGCCACCGTCTTGGCATTTGTGGACAGGAAGTCGACGACACGGTCAATGGCCGCTTGGGACCCTCAACGAAGTTTGGACTACCCATGGGCTGTACCCACTGGTAGGATGAGTCGTCAGGGCAACAGTCTTCAAGTGTAGACTGTTAGTCCATTAAGTAAAATGCGATAAGTCAGCAGGGGTTCACATGCCTGATCAACAATTCGAACCTCGCATGTTTTGGGATCACGAAAAAGGGCATGATGGCGTTTCCCGCCAGGGACACCAATGCCAATGCGCTGTAAACCAAGGTGCGTGAGCCAAGCCGCATGGATTCGGTATCAAGGGCAGTCGCTGCCTCTCTGTTTGGTGGAACAGGCGACGATTTCTTGTGAAGGTCGCCAATGTACACGGTGCTGTAGAACAAGACTGGGAACCACCCCGACCACGCACTAACCATAGTCAGGGACAGCAAGTGCCGAAACGGAGAAGACGCACAAGAATTGGATCCAGCACTGGAGACGGAGGTCAGAGCTGGTTTGGTGACAGGTGGGCGAGAACGCACGATACGCCGGATGACAGGAGGCAGCCGCACGGGGGTGCCCCGTAGCTCCCTGAACTCTGGTCCGATAGTTTTTGGGAGGCTCCTGCGAGAACATGAGCGGGAAGGGTGGGGAACGACCGGAGGTATCGCACGAGGAACCGAGCAAGACACGATCTTTGACACGAAAGCACTTGGGTCGAGAACAAGAGGAGGACTGCGATGACGGAGAGGACCTCCAGCTGTGCACTGCCAAAGAAAGGGAAGAGATGTGGGAAAGCGAAAGGGCGTGAGAGGTCACGGAGGCTCACACAAAGAATCCGGTAACAGTTCGGACGGTCAGCATGCGCGCTGCCCATACATTTCCAGCAGGTTGTTTTGGAGTGGGCAGAACGTCCTTGAGCAGCGCACGGTCGAGGGCTTGGACTAGACGAGGGTCAGAGCGGGATGTCAGAGGATTCGCGATACTTGCCGGCATTGATGGAAAAGTCGATGCAATAAACGGAGGGGATAGCGAGCCAGATGGTGAGAGCGTCATTCTGTTATGGGTGGGTCGAGTGCAGGGCAATGGAAAAGGACGGCTCACCGACGACGAGCCAAGGGAAGTCTGGTTAAACTGAGGAGAAGGGTGGCGAGCGCGCACAACGCGGCACAGACGGGGGCGCCGCCTGCCGAAGGGGGATTTTGAATTGTCCGCGAGGATGCCTGGCAAAGTGGGGTGAGGCGTACGGGACAGTGGACGGGGAGACGGACCTATGACGGGCTGCACGATGAGGCAGGAGAGCGGGCCGGCGAGGAAGACGATAGCCATGGAGGACTTTGGGAGGCCGAGAGAGAGGAGGTCATTTCGACCGACCAGAACATCCGCACGCCAAAGAGGCCGATGGTGAGCGAGGGCCGCCGTGTCCACCAGCGACGCACGTGGGCCACCTGCCGCCCGCGGCTCACATAGCGGATATTCAACTTTACACATCGTTTTCCACATGATGGGAGGATACACACGAACTGAATCATGGCACTGACGTCCTTGGGCTGGTGCATGTATTCCGAGACGATGTATTGGCTACCGAGAAGCCCACCCTCTTCTGCAGCGTACCAACGAAACTCGACTGGGTGCTCAGGCTTGAAACCAGCTTGGACGAGCGCTCTGAGCGCTTCGAGAATGGTCACCGTGCCAGAACCGTCGTCATCCACCGTTATCAAGGCTCTGACGGTAACACGTTTATCTAAAAGGCCCTGGTTTGGATGGTCCAAAAACGTACGTTGTCATCCCGCCGTTGGCCCTATTTTTCGACTGTTTGCCGAGGATGACAGGCTCCCCCTGAGGCACGCGAGGTGCGGGCGTCGGGCGGGGGCTTTCGTGGGAATCTTCCGGCGGCGAAGTTCTGCTGTGATTGCCCACTGGCCGTTGTCCCCTGTCGAACCCGAAAGTCAGCCCCTGTGCATGTTGTGTGTGGGTTTGCGTCGTCAGTGGTCGTGTTGTCGAGTCGCCCACTGGCCATGTTGGGTTTGTGGGGCAAGATGAGTGTGACAGGCCTCAGCGCCCTCGCCGTCTTCGTCGTCATGACCGCTTGGAGTTTTTGCTTGGTTTTTGTTCTGGGCAAAGCATATGTGACTCGTTGAAAAGTAGGTACAGTACAAAAATGTGAACGCTACAGGGTATACCCTAGGCAGTCAAGGAGTGCAACAAGCCCATCACGAGCGTGCTGGCGGTGCACTGCATGAAGGGCCGGAACTGACAAGGTGGTGACGCTGGTAAGAAAATTGTAAATTTTGACTTGCTCTTCCGAAATCGCCACGCGTCTCCTGGGGCATGAAACATCCTGGTCCCAAGCGGTTTCCTGCAGGAAATCTGACCGCATAGAGACACTCACCTGAAGTAAGGGGGTTAGAACATCGTATCGAGCATGTGTGATTACGCACGCATGCAAGGGCGTACGAGACAATAGATAGAGCTGCAGCCCCTTGAGCTTGCAGTGGGCGCCAGGTCCAGATCCCTCCAACGGTCTGGTAGGGTTCTTGGAAACCGAAGTACCCTGATGAGTTTGCGTTTGTAAGTGCGCAATGTAATAAGTTGCGCAATTTGACGTTATCAAACCAACGAATCTACCGAATAGCGGGGTGAAGACATGGAAGTCTGAACGCGCTTAGTCCTCGTACCTGGCTGTCATGAATATTGTGCCAAATGATATAACCCTGGGATCGGTCCCAGGTCAGGTACCAAGTAACGACCGCCCTTTGGTTGATGTTGAACATCGTACCTGCAGGCCCGGGGAGGTGGGGCATCAACCCCGGGTGCCCTGGTCTCGAAGAAAGGAGATGAATCGTTCGTTGGAGGGTGTGGTTATGAAATGCCCATTCGGCATTCCCAACCTAGGTAGAGCACACGTTAGTAACGTGTAGAGAGGATTCACAATAGAGTGAATGACTGAAGCGTGAAGTTTGTCTCGAAAAAGTTCTCCGGACATCGAGGCATGAACCTGGACATCACCTATGTAAATCGTTTCTAGGGAAAGAAGATATGATTGACGCAGTCAGTATGGTGGGTTCTGGGGACACTTACCATCCTCCTCGGCAGCTCAGAGTGGATTCGACTCCTCACATCGCTGTTTCGCATGGATAATGGATCGGAAGATCAGAGTGTTCCTGTGGATCCGTGGCACCTGAAGCGCGGTGGCGGTAAAAAATTCGTTATACGCGTGGTACAAAATCCTTTTCCAGTTTCCCGGGAGATTTGGAAATCCAAGGTCTGTAGATTGAGGTTGTTAGTACAATTGTTAGGCTACAGTGGTGAAACGGCGTACTGTTGGCAAGGTCTGTATAAAGGTCCTGATCAAAGAGATCCGCCATTTCCATGAACATGGGATCGAATACTTGCCCATCCCCCGGATCAGTCAGGGGTGGCGACGGAGGCGGAGGCGGAGGCGGAGGCGGAGGCGGAGGTGGAAGAATACCTCCGCCATTTATGGCAGCATCGAAAGCAGTGTGGTTCAGAAAGGTATCGAATAATTGTTGCAAATCCTCTTCTTCTGTTACGACGGGGTTGTTATTGGACATGGTAATGGTAGATGGTACTGTGGGGAAGAATGTGAGAAACCGAAGTGAGCTTCAATCCAGAGCCTCAAGCTTTCAATGCTCTCGAGGCTCGGCACTGAGTGCTCAGCCTGATTACGGCGTGTTGATAATCTTACCTCACCAGCACCACCCCATGACCCAACCATCCCACGACCCAAACGTCCCACCCCACAACCCAACCGTCCCACCCCTCGACAAGACCCCTGAATAGTTTGCTTCCCCATTAGATTCGCACGATAACGTTTCTTATCACCTACTCGAGACACTGATACGCTTAATCATTAACTTGCCAACCTTGCAGCGGTCGACATGTCCACAATGTCACATCTCCTGCGCTCGCAAACCTGGGTCTTTCCTTGACTTGTCAGTTCAATGGTGGTGTACCTATTGCTTTCGGCGCGGGGAACCGCTCGAGGCATCTGCCTTTTCTCGCTGGAATGACCAGAAATAGCAAAGAACACCGTAAACTCGAGCATGTTTCTGAAGGTGCCTCTCAAAGGACCTGCGGGAAGGACCCGCAGCGCCCTGCACGACTGAGGGATGAGAGATAATGGAGCATATACGGAATGCCATGACAGAATATATTGCAGATCGAGACCGTGTAAATGCTGGGCTCAATCACTTGTTGTTGCTTTGCCCGTAGCTAGGCCACTGCTGAGAGCCAGTTGGCGTGGGAAAGGGGTTTGGACTTAGGAAGAATGAAAGTTGGGTCTTCTCCACTATGGGATGAACAGTACGTACTAGAGTGGTCCCAGTTTTGACTTGGGCGGCGCATGGTGAGTATGCTACCCTCTTGGCTGCGGGTGCTATTGGCATCACTGCCTTGGACAGCGCCAGGAATTGTCACGGATAGGCTGCCTCGCCTTCCATCAACGAAGGTGAATCGAATGGAGGGAGGGCGAGGGTGGACAAAGTCAGCCCATCTTCGTCAATATCAACTAGATCATATCTGGCAAAAGTGACTGGAGGCACCCGTTCCTATCCCAATAGGTGTGACAGGCCAATTTCCAACCCGCCCCCTGTTGCCCAGCATGGCACGCACACGATGTACACACCCCACGGTGACAAGCCGCCCCCCCCCCTTCCATTCATGTACACGACGTGCGCACCAGCGATCCCCATCACCCACCGCTACAGTGATGGTCACAGAAATAGGCAGCGACGAATGGTCTAGAAAGATAGACAGTAAGTGCATTTCTGACATTCAACAGCTTCTGCCTCAATACAAGATTACAATGTTTGGAATGTCTACTACAAGACTTGGAGCAATTCGATTGCATTCAGTACCGACACTGCCAGTTGCCCCGATCTCACGACCGTCTGACTTTAACGCCACCACCTTGATGGGGCTTCCGAGATGTGCTTGCAGTGCTGAGTCCTCAGCACGACATTTGGAGTTTTGGGCCCTTTGCAAGTTACACGGTTTGTGCTGCCCCAACGACCACATCACATTCACTATCCAAATAAAAGCAAGCCCAAGCCGACAACGTCGTGTCAGCGTCACCCGCTGGTGTAATGGTGCCTGCTCACAGCTGGCGGTTCGGTATTGCCTCCAGCACCACAGCCCAATGGGCAATGACCGTTGGGAGAAGGCTCCTGCTCCATGATGTCTAACTAGTATTTCAGGCTATGCTACTTGTACCTTTGCTGACGATAGTCTTGAAACCGAATATTGAATTTTAACCATTTTGTTTCAAGAACTGACTGTCACCCAGGCGGTACTTCCCAAGTCCATCCATCACGTAATTAGAACGAGGAACATTGCGCACAGCCTGGCCACACGTGTACAAGGGACCCCTGCCGACGAAGTCCGGCCGTTACTCTAGTTGAACCCGGGCTTCGAATTCTGCGTGCTCTACGAAGAGATACCAGCCATGCTGCACTCGAAACTTGATACTCCACCTTCCTAGTTTGGTATGTTGTTCGCACCCCGCCTCGCTCTCACTCGCCGATATCACTGGCCAATCCTACAACGCCCCTCCGATCCAGGTTCAAAACATGTTCAAAACGTCCCTCGACATGCCCTCTCCGAGCCCATCAACTCCAAGATCGTCAACGTGCTCATAGTCACTGACTCTTTAGAGGCCATTGGCAACATACAACTCACTTGCATACATCTCTTCCAGTGCGTCGTCTATCTCCTTCACCTTGGCGTGGGCTAGAACCAACCTCACGCACGTTGCCCTGTTCTGATATACGATTCATCCACGAAACCCTGTCGTCGCCAGTGTGTGGCACCGCCAAACCCCCTCTGGCGCCGTCGAGTCATGTTCTCCAGAACTCACCGTGAGCACGTTGGAGGAGAAACTCCCCACGCTCCTCGAACACCTCGCTGAGCACACCTACGGTATCCCCCCCTCTCACTTCCGCATGCGCCTTTTCACGCATGCTCCAGGCAGTGAGTCGCATTCTTTACCGAGTCCACCCCTGAGTCGTCTTGATGCATCGCGCACGGTTGGATTAGGTCATGAAAATGCGTACGTGAGGACAAACTCGGCGGCTGCGATTGCTGACGCGATCGAGCATCATCCGCAGATCGGCCATGAGACGATTGATGTGCTGCAAGCGTTGTATCAAGCAAGGGTGAGGCACCCCCATTTCGTTTTTGCATTGGTCATGTCTGTGTACTGATGCGATACGTCCGTGCCATGGACTTGGCCAAGATTCTCGCGCCCGAGTCTCTGCGGAAGCGATCCCAAACATGCAACTGACATCAATACAGGGAATGGTCATTGCGCAAAGTTTGGATCGCGTGGATTCGCCTACGTGCGTCGCGATCGCACTGGAGTTTGAGTGGCTCGCGCCGTCATTTCTCGCGATGCAGATCGAGCCGTTCTTTAGGTTTCTCATTCAGGATGAGGTGCTGGGCGATCGGTCGTCGGACGTACAATGGTAGGCACTACACACTGACGCAACCGTCATCAACCACTACGGGGCGTCCCAACTTGCTGGACTCTTGTCCTCGTTTGAGACCCACCTCGCGGGGCCGAGTTCGGCGGACGAGACGGGGGACCAGATCAAAGAGGCGGTCATCATCCTATTTTGTTCATAGCTATCGGACTGCAAATAACAACAGTTTGGGGACTTCAATGGCCTTGAATTGATTGAGATTCGATCTCAGTATAACCTTTTGTATACCGTAACTAGGATTAGTTAACCTGTTAACCTCAACAAATTATAGAAAGCCTAACCTCCCACGATCCGACTGTCGCATCCCACAACCCAACGACCCTATCCCACGACCCAACGATCCCATCTCACGCTACATATCACCTTCCACCGTTACTGACGCATCTGCTTCAGTTGCACTAGAGTCAGGACTCCTTCAAGCTGGCGCCCATCCTAGTACCGTGGGAAATGGCGGAAATTGGGGGAAGGTAGAGTATGTGGTATATAGTACGTCAACGGGATCACCCAAACTCCCACCATTAGAATTCTTCCCGCATTGTTCGTAAAGCATGATGCCCCTCCAAGTGCCACCCACAACCCAGGACGCCAACTCTCTTCATTTCCCTCCCTTTCCTTTACTACGTTTTCCTATCAAGCACATTGGCAATGTCATTTCAGCAGCCGAAAGAGAGGTTTTGGATGAGGCCAAGGCCAGACTGGTAAGTCTTTTGCACGTCAGATCTGCGGACTCGGAGATGATTATAGCATTCCTTACTAGGTTCTACCCGGGAATATGCGCCCTTCGCCTCATGAGCGATCTGCCATGATGAGGGATGCTCTGGAGAGGAAGAAGGCGGCCGTGCTCCTCCTTGCTTCGGCACAGAGGGATGTTGAAATGCACTCTGCATTCATGATTGAGGAAAAAGGTCTCGATGAGGCCATCCGCTTTTATGATGCACACTATGACGTTGGGGATTATCATACTGCAGTCGGAAGGTTTATCAACGCCGTGTCCTGTGTCAACTTCAAGACTTGTGCTGCGGCCAACACCCAACCGGTAGGTTGTCCTATTCGATTGTTACCCCCAATGTCTCATTGCTATTTAGAAGCATGTGTGCGCTGCTTGAATCACTAGGGTTTGCAGACTTTCATTGTGAATAAGCATTTGCACATTGTGAATAGCTTCGACACATCAACTGTTGTTGTGCTTCACTATTTATTTAATGTTCATGATCACTATGTACTTCAAATCTTTGTCCTGTCCATGTGGGCTCAATATCCTCTGCAGTAATTTGTATGATGTAGTTTTGTGTGCACCGAACGCGATCAGTGTTGGTTACAGTAAATTCACATTGACATGAGTTTCTTATCGAACTCCAGTAGGTGTTGTTGGATCTCCTCACCTCATTTTGCCTCCCACTTGCTTATCCCAAGGGACTTTGGAAAATTCCGCCTCATAGCTGGTCATGCGAGGTTCTCGTTAAGTTCTCATGATGAATTCCCCCTAAGTCTTAACATCTTCGTTAGCGGAGTCTTTTTGGGGTACTATCCCCCCCAAACCGGCACCTACCCAGTTTGCGGCACTCCACTAAACACACAACGATTTCACCATTTTATCACACAGATCTTATTTCTTGTATTGTACCTACATCTCCAGACTGGAACGAAGAAAAACGAAGCAGTGGTTCGCTTGATTGTGAAGTTGACCTTTGTTATGCCCAATGTCACTCACTCGCCGGGTTGACGCGTCCGAAAAAACGCATCGAGGCGGCAATTATTGCGCCTCGCGTTGATCGAACTCGGAGGCAACAGGCAACCAGCATCAATTACCTTGTTTACAAAGTCACTGGGGCCCGGGGGTTTGTGGAGGACAAAAGACGATTATGGAAGTTTCTTGGATAGAATGGAAAGACATGTCATAGGCTCAAACGGAACGTCGCCTCCGTTCCCTAAGCTATACATCCTGCAGGCTGCGTACCTGAATCTCGCTCCCATCGCCCTAGAACCAGCTCCGAATTACCATAAACCAACCCCTCTGCCGACGCGTGCGGGTCCGCATCTAGTGGCGCTGAAACACCTTGTTCATGCTGCTCACGATCTATGGTGCTGCAAGTGCACATCAGGTCTTCCATATCGATCGCCAGAAACCCAGCTACCTCGAACCCTCCTAATCATTGACGCTGTACATCAGCTTACTAAGTAACTCGTTCCTGTTTTTTTTTGGGACGATGAATTGAGCAAGGAGGTGCAAGCTAATTCCTTGCTCACCTTCCGCATGCATGTACGAACAAAGCCAAGTTCGACCAGTCGCTCGTGAGCCCTGGCGGGATGTGCGGTACACTCACTGCACAGTGAACTGGCCACCCGGGCGACCTTGAACATGTTCCACTATGCTGGTGTTTCTAGCAAAAAAAGTGACCCCTGGTGCGCCACGTCTGAAGGAGATAATCAATGTCACCACCAACATCAAGACACCATCGCTCTCGGTGTACCTCGCGCCAGAACATCCTCCGGTGGCAAATAATGGGGACTCTCGTTTATATACTCCCTATTCTTCTGCCTACGATGCTTCCGAACCACTAGTCCCCTCTATCCTGCTCTCTGGCGCCACCCTGTTCCCTTTGCCCTGTCAATGGTCACTGTGCTCGGTCCAGTACCACCCGGGACCAACAAGTTCATCGTTGACTGGCTTATCGGTGGGTTTCGCCGTCGTGCATTCAGATAGAGTATTTGCGTTTATTTGCTGCCATCAGAGTTTACTTGCCGTTGTATCACGGCGCTAGAGAGAGTTGGAGACGAGGCATCGGACGCCGGGAAACACAACGAAGGGGTTGCAGCTTACTCTACCGCGTTGTCGCTCGGCCCCACACTCCCGAACGCTATCATGAACAAGTGGACGAACATGACATTAAAACGTGGCTCAGCGGATGAAGTATTGAGTGCTGTAAGCAAGGTATGCTCCCCGTGGTGGTTTGAAGATGGATGGTGACTCTCTTTCGGTTTAGTTCAAGGTTCCGAGGTTTGTCGTCTACCACGACATCTGCAATACTCTAGAACGGGATGGTCGACTCACGGAGGCGGTCGAGTGTTTCCAACGAATGGAAAACGAGCTACCAGAGGACGCGGGTGTGCCCGATGACCGAGTGGAATGGGAACTCGGTGGGTGGTTGCAGCCGCAAACATGCATCGCACGTAGTATCTTGACAGTGAGGATCAGACTTCAAAGCGCGCTGCCTGAAGGCATTAGAACAGAATGGAGATGTCACCATGGACTCTGCATCGTACGAAGAGGCTGTTGCCCATTACTCTATAGCTCTGAGCCTCAATCCTTCATCGGCAGACCTCTTGACGAAACGAAGCAAAGCACGGGCTGGGAATGGATCATGGGAAGATTCGCTGCAGGATGCCGACGCGGTACGTGTATCCTGATTTACACTGGAATGAGTAATCAACCTGATCCCAGGTGATCACACTCGATCCGTCATCCCTATCTGGCCACGAAAGAAGGCATGCAGCACTGCTTGGCGCTCATCGCTACGATGAAGCAATTAATGCGCATAACCAAATGCTCCTGATGCTCGAACAATCCGCTGATCCCGTTACCCGGGGTAAATTTTTTCCCATTTTACATGGAGGGGTCTCCCACCGCCAATCGAAGACGGCGAGATGGGCGGGTTGGCGATGGAACTGCGGATGTCCTCAAGAATTGTCGAGTCGACTATGATGTTTATATGATTGAGGAGTCGTTCTCCCATCCCCGCGCCTCTTCAGCCGCCGGTTGAGCTAATCTTCCATCACGTCTCCGCTCAGAGGTCTGTTGGTAAACAATCCCGGGAGAGCATCTCTCCAGCACTGGGACGACCGGGGAAGTACCGCATTCGGCGTGATATACGACGACCAAGAGAGCAGCGGGACGACCCCGGCATCCATCGCTACAGCGTCATCATATGGATATGCCGATGACGTTGAGGGGGAGGCGGAATATGATGGTGAGGAGGACGAAGAGAGCAGAACACTCACACAAGATGAGATTTGGGACGACGCGGTCCTCATCGACGCGTGGAATTCTGCAGAGGCCAAATATGAGGTATACCCCTCCAGACCGTCCGCGTACACGTCGCTCACACCCCCTTTCATCCAAGGCCTACCACGGTACATCGAAAGCCTGGAAAGCACAACTCGTAAACAAGTCCCCGCTGTGCGTCCCCCCTGACCGACCAACGAACGACTAACCCAGGTGTACCTGACCAGATGGTACAACAAACCCTACACGGCGCCCACACCGCAACCCGGTCCCAGCAATCCCAAAACACACTCGAACCCACTTGCACCCGGCGACGAACCTGAGCCCAATACCGTCCCGCTCGACTTCCACACGTACATCCCGACACACGACCCTTCTCTTGCCATCCATCTGACACTGGGGCCGGTCCCGCTATGACCGCCCCGTTTTTCGTCCCCCCTCCGTCGACAACGATGGTCAGTCGCGACGAGGCGTTCAATAATGCATTGAGCGCGGGGCGAGTATTGGACCGCGGTGTATCATGTCAGCCTAACAATTTGACTGTCCGTGCCCTCCGTCCTGACTTGACTCGATCTCCTCCCAGTACCAGAGCCAGACGAGCGGAAAAAATAACAACGAACCGGTAGAAACGACTGAAGAGGACGGGATTGAAGCAGACGACGTCGAAGACGAGGAGGATTTAGTACCAGCCCAGCGATGAGACACTCTTCAGGCAGCGCTCCATATCATCATCACGATACGCATCAGGTACATTGTTTTTAAAAAAAAATTAAAGACACAGTGGCATGCTGTCTACGACGCTACCGCAATCTCGACCCCCAGCCTGGCTAGATATGAATACACGTCGGGTGACATTGGATATTTCAATATCCCAGCAAACACCATCAATGACCTCGATTTCTTCCGCAACGTGGTCAGAGTCTGCAAAGGCAGAAAGGTCAGACCAGCAAGCTTGAGAAACGCAAGCGGGGCTCACCATTTGTCGCGTGGCTTCAGCAACAGCAGATGCCTTGACCGATTGGTGCATTGCCGCGAGCGAGTCCGTCGTTAGAGGCAAGTAAACTTGCAAGTTGCGCTGGAGCGCGTCGTGGAAATCTTTGAATTCTTCTGCTTTCCGAGTGATTTTTGCAACGTCCCCATCCAAAGGGATGAGATCCGTCGACTCCATGATCTAACGCGAGTGTGTCAGCCGTCGCGAGAGACACGAAGCGGCAAAAAAGCAACATACCTCGAGTGTGACGTCCGGTCTCCCCACATTCTTTGCGTTCATCGCCTCCCTCACCCTTAAAAGCTTCACAGCAGCGTCTCTATCCCGCCCCACAGCCCTATTCATCCTCTCATAATGCCGCAAAATCTCGACAGCGGTCTTTTCGATCTCCCTCCCTCTTTCGTTTTCCCCTCCTGTCGTTGGCAACGAGAGCGTGTTCCCGAGTGCTGGCGCGAGGCATGCAATCACAGTAGCGTAGCCACCCGCGAGGTTGTACAACTTGATTGCTTCAGGAACGCGGTCATTTGCCTCGACTCGCGCGCAGCGCGAATAAGGATTTAGTCGTTGTACTGAGCCGTGTTTTGCAGCTGGAGCAGTGAAGCCCCCTGTTCGACGACGCCGCTCTACCAATCGAGAACAGTCGTACGTCAGAAAAGTGGGACTCGACGACAAAGAATCACGGAGACGTACGAATTTCGTGCCATCGGGTCTAAACCCACCGACGAGCTCCTCGCATGCAGGCTCCGAGTGTGCCAACACGATGATACGCCGTACAAGTTCCCAAGCATTCTCCAAGTTCTCTTTTCCGACGCCATTATCCTGATCTGCGGATAAACAAACACAGTAGACGTATTGCAGGGCTTCTTTCGCGTCCATTTTCACAAACTGGCGGACATAGCGCCATATCAGTGTAGAGAGGCTCAAGGCGGCCGTGCCAAGAGGAGACAAGGACACTGTCGGCGTGGTTTTTGAACAGCCGTTTCATGCTCAGGGGATGAAAGGACATACGAGGGCCAAGTTCAGACGTCTCTGCGCGTGAAGGGACACGCAGCAGGCCATGGTACGCCAGCGCAATCGCAAGGTGAACCGCCTCAATTTCGGTTTCTGGACGCTCCCACAGTGCAGCCACAGCCTTGTACAAAGGGATCAGTCAATACGATGCTCCATGATGCTGCAAACGACCAACCCTTTCAAATTGTCCACATAAGAGTAATACACTTGCCCAGGCGCCCTGATTAGCTGCATCAAAGTGTCGCTCGCCGTAGCTCAACAGAACTTCGGTGAGTCCACGAAGACCCCCTTCCTCTTCCTTGTCAACCTATTTTGCATCGGTTAGACCCGTAACGTATCATAAATCAGACTTGATATATACCATCGCAAGCTGGTACCACAGCCAATCCTCTGTTGTCGTCGTGACCTGAGGCACCGTGCGTCTGGAGGGCTCCAGACGACCCATAATTTTGTACAGCGCAAGCTTGAACGGGTCGGCTGAAGCAGAGTGCAACATGTGCGCGTTGTAGACACTTCGTAGATGATCTCTGTGAGGTTTCGACAACTTGTTGGGCGATGATGGGATGTACATGTCAAGTATGCGCTTTTTCCAACACACCATCTATCTGGAGACTCGATCCAAGACTTGAAGTTGCTCACAAAGCTGACTTCCCGGTGCTCGATCGCAACCTGACACCGGAGTGCCTCATCAAGGGGCTCCTGAGCATGTCCCGTGCGTACGAGGTAATACAACTTTGCCAGAGTGGCTGGCCAGCTAAGAACGGGTGATCAGAGTAGACCATGAGAGAGCGCACACGACCTACTTCTATCCGATCCTCCCACTCTCCGTTTTGTAGTATCTCATCAACAGGTATGCACGAATCTTGTTTGTCTCGCTTGGGTCACCGCCAAGGCGTGCCTCCATAGGCCTTGACTGAATCGACCTATCAATAACATCCCAGTACCGGTCCTCAAGCGCCTCTCGGGATCCTTTGGCGATTTCAACTCTCAGTACAGATGCCTCGCGGGAATCCAAATCCGCAAGGTATATGCGTGCATATTTTCTCTCGAACAAGGGTGCATTGAGAATATGGGCACCCACGTGCTCAACTGGGGGAAGGGCGGGAGGTTCGCCGGTAATCTTCGCAAAGACGAGAAAGTTGAACATCATTTGAGACGATGCAGCCTAAGAGACGCGCAAATGTCAAACGAAGAAATGAACATAAACTCTCTGTGTACCTCAGCGTTGAGACGTGCGGCAGCTTGCATGAGGAGATGAATGATTGGACACGAAGTGCCCTGCAACCTGGCTGCGTTCAGCTCGCCGACCACATGGTCGCACGCCATCATCTTGCTTTGCATTTGCAGCGTCAGGCTGGGACCTGTGCTTGCCTGTCAACCAGAGATTTCAGAAAGTGGGATACTGCAAGCCAGCGCGTCACGCACAGCTAGGCTTCCCCTTGCACGGAAGCTCTTTTTCATCTCAGCCAACGCCTTGCTGTCGCTACTAGAGCGACCTCCAAGTTCCTCGAACACCCGCCTTTTCTTTGCCTCCTAGTCCTTCCTGCTGCGGTCTTCGAGGAGCCGGTAAAAGTCCTCCTGCGTCTCTCTTCTGCCCTCCTCGATCGTGGATATGAGGTTTTGCTCGTGTGCATGGCGGAGGTAGCCCGCGACGTTCGTATCTTGGAGGGGTTGTAGCGGGGAGAAAGGTTCAAATGTGCGATCGAACTGGCCAACGCGGGTGCATGGACGTGTGCCTGTGCTAACAGATAGTTCCTGTGCGCGCACGAGGGTGAGACGCGTGAGATGGATGAGTGGCACAGGGCTCACGCTTTGTCTGTGTCTGTCGGTGCGCCCGGCTGGCGAGAGACGAGTCTCCGGGACTGTGCCTCGATCTGGTCGAGGGTGAGGTTGATGGAAGGGAGCTCAGGCCGTGAGAGATGCGTGTTGAGGGCCCTAACAATCTGATTTTGCGCCAGAGGGTCTGGGGCTGGAAGCGCCTTTGCTAGAATATATGCTCCGATGCCTCAGGGCGCTAGAGAGACTTGGAGATGAAGCATCGCACGCCGGGAAACAAGACGAGGCGGTTGCAGCTTACTCTACTGTGTTGTTGCTCGATCCCACAACCCCGAACGCTGTACTAACAAAGTGGGCTAGGATAATGTTGATTTGTTGCTCAGGGGACGAAGCGTCGAGTGCTGCAACCAAGGTATACTCTCCGTGATGGTTCTAGGGTGGATGATGACTTTCTTTCCGTTTAGTTCAAGGTTCCCGGGTTTGTCGTTTACTGCTTCATCTGCGACATTCTGGAATGGGACGGTCGCCTCACGGAGGCTGTCAAGTGTTTCCTACAAATGCAGGACGAGCTGCCGGAGGGCACGGGGTGCGCGATGAGCGAGCAGAATGGGAACTCGGTGGGCGGTTGCAGCTACCGCATGGCCTAGGTTGATTGAAACACCCCCCAGACTTTTGGGAACGTTGTGTCGAGAAGCTGGAAAGGCTGGGCGACGTCGCGAGCAATGCTAAGAAGCATAACGAGGTCATTGGATACTACTCGGATGCACTGTCACTCGACCCGACAAACAACGACATTCTCCTTTAGTGAGTAAGAAGGTATGGAGCCTGTCACGTGTCACATTAAAGGGACTCCTCTGATCCTCTCTATCAGGACATCGAGCTTGGCCCATCATCCCATACGGGGTACGAGAGGAAGCATGCTGCATTACATGGCATGAGACATCACAGTGAAGCTTTCGAAGCATTCGGGACGATGCTCTTAAGGTTGGAGCAATCTCCCTATCCACACATTTGCGGTAAGTCGTTTTGTCAATGTTGCACGCAAGAGATGGTCTTGATGGTGTGGACAGAGCTTCGTGATCAATACATCGATGCAACTGCCACGATTTAAGTGGTGGTCAAGGAGACTGTCCGCCATATGCCACGTGTTCTCATCGACACCACTACTGGCCGTCTCTACGACAAAGCCCAGCAAGCAGCAGCTTTCGAGGAGCTTCCGATCTACGACGAGCTGTGGTCTTCCATGACTACCCAGCTCGACTGTGCACGTATTCAGAAAGAAGTGGATGAGTTCTATCGTTATGTGATGCTGTCGCACAAGTGGCAGCCCCATGAACCGACATTCCAGATGGTCGAGAATACTTCGATCTATAAGCTCCCCGCATCTCCCGAGAACAGCAAGGTACAAAGGTTTTGTGAACTCGTGCACTCTCTTCGCTTCCAGTGGGCATGGAGCGATACCTGCTGCGTAAACCAGCAAGATAAGGGGGCTCAGCAAGAATCGGTGGTTGCCATGTTCCGGTGGTATCATGGCTCATCCCTCACGATCGTCCACTTTCTCGGAGTCTTGTCAGAGTTACAGGAGATTAGTTGTCTTTGAAGGAGTATCTGGAATACTCGCGGGTGGACGTACCAAGAATACCTTGCTTCCAAGGTTGTCCAATTCTATACCGAAGACTGGAAGCCATACCTTGGATTGGACATCTTCAACCACAAGGAATCGCCCATCTTCCTTTCGGAGATGGAACAGGCAATGAACTTTGCTGCGTAGGAGTTGGCCACTCTTCAACCGGGCCTAGACAGGGCGCGCGAGAAGCTCTACTTAGCTTCCAGGTGTCAAACGACACACGAGGAGGATGCTGCGTACCCATTGCTTGGCATCTTCCAAGCCCCGATCCCAGTCATATATGGCGAAGGTAATCAGGCAATTGGTCGTCTCCTGGATTATATCCTGACACGTTCGGATAATGTCACGCTTCTCGCTTGGACTGGGAGGACCTCTGGTAGTCACCACACTTACCTCCCTGCCGATCTGACTGTCTACAACGAAATCGTGCCACTGTATGTTCCACGACCGATGGGGGCAGTTGAGATGGATGGCATGGTCATGGCGTTGCGCTCATCGTTGCCTGACCTTTCCCTGGCTGTAGCTTTGTATGGGAAGCTTGACCGTCTCCCCCCATTGTCACTTGATGCCGATCGGCTCAAACTTCCTGGGATCGTATTCCCCCTCGCTGACCTTGTCCCTCTCCTGAAATCAGAGCCAGTTTATCGTGGGACGTCACCCGTGCTAGGAGATGTCGAGATCAGGACCACGACCGACCTGTCGGGGATGAAGAGTTTACTCCTCGTTCACCCTTGGATTAGTCCCCTCCTCGACCAGGATTTCTCGCGTGGTACAGCTCAATTCAATCCTGCCATGCATGCATTATGGCTGGTCGTCCGGCTTAGGCAGCCATTTGGGGCGCTGTTGCTTGCACTGCTGAAACGTGCGGAATACAGACGGATTGCGACGGATAGCTTGATGATGGTCCGAGTTCGCGAGGAGACTTTATTGGTTGAATTGATGAAAGGCATCCGTATGGTCTACATACAGTAGATTTAAGTTGATGAATTTGGACCTTTGACAACGTAGATAATATGATGTGTGTAGTCTAATCCTCATTTTGCACCGTGGCTTCACACAATCGGGCGATCATTCATTCATTTCTCTTTCTCCGAGTCGTCGAGCTTGAACTTGCTCCTTTGCGGTAGGATAGGCATGAGCACAACTCAAGGCTTTTCAAGTAAGTAGCATGGAGCTGTCGCCAAGTATCAAACCTTCGAGTTCTACCGAAGAGACAAAGTCGCGTCAAAAGAGAGAAATCAGTGTACGCGTTGACCTGCATGAAACTAGTTCCATGCACGCACATAGTCACCCGAGAAACAGAATTTCCACAGCTCCCTGTGGACAATACCCTTTGATACCATAGGGAATGATAGCCCCTATCATGAGCTATATACCCCTATTTTTCCAGATTTTTCCACCTACTGGTTATTGAGATATTCATTAATCTCTCTAGTCATACCCTTA